>RQTK01000004.1:812516-865267 GCA_003991915.1 Elysia chlorotica | reverse complement strand
CTACTACTACTACTACTACTACTACTACTACTACTACTACTACTACTACTACTACTACTACTACTACTACTACTACTACTACTATTATAAATTAAACCATATACGTACGTTTTTTCCAGAAGGTACATTACGCTTATCAGGGAGAAAAAAATTCCACTTTGATAAGACAGGTTGACCATTTTTTTAATGAAAGGTTTAAAAATATATGGAAAGACTTGGTCATGGGCGGCTAATATAAACCCACAGAACTAAAATTTGAACCAAACACACTAACGGGTTACGAGAAGAAAGCTTGCTTGAGCTTGACAACTTTAACGCCAAAACCCAATGTTGCACATTCACCAAAACCCACCGATCGTCTAAACCAGGAAGAAGAAAAAACAAAAACATTGTATGGTAATGGTTAACATAGGCAGCTATGTGGCACGGTACATGCAATTTCTTTGGGTTTTGCCGTTGTTGTTTCTATTTGAGTGCGAAAGCTAAACTTTGCGCCCATGGTAGAGAGAGAGAGAGAGAGAGAGAGAGAGAGAGAGAGAGAGAGAGAGAGAGAGAGAGAGAGGGGGGGGGATGCCAAAAGTATAACTATTTACACGTATTGACGTGACGAGGATAATTATGAAAAGTGATTGATAAAACGTCGGGTACAAAAGTGAGATTTTTGGGATGCTTAGTGCGAAAGCTAAACTTTGCGCCCATGGGACACTAACAGCAGCTGCTCTCTGTTTGAAACTCCGGATATTTTGCTTTTTTGTTTTGTTTTGCGTCCAACACCAGCACTGTGTAGGATATAATTGTGGATGGGTCCCAAGACTGACGTCTGGAAACTTTAGATGTCAGACTCGGGATAAAGCAGAGACTGTGGTCAGCCGTGGAAGTCTTCCGCCTCGAGTTCAAATCACAAAAAACAAAAAGCATGAAAGAGAAGCGATGTAGATTGGAAGGTACAGCCCAACAACGACTTTTTAAATTGAACCCCCGCCGTCCGATATCTGATGTCAGTATTTTTTTTTAATTTTATCATTTACTTACTGTTGCATGTTTATAACTATGTTTCTTAGTGACCCTGTATTTGATCCGCCTCCGTGAGGGTACTGGATTCGATCCCCAACGTGTACAACTTTTTTTTTTTCTGAGCCCCTTGTGTCAACCCAGCACGGAATGGGTAGCTGGTGCTCTTGATGAGGACGAAAATGAAGTGCGTCCAGTAACGAGTTCGTAGCCTACTTCAAAATGCCGTATATCTAACACAACCAAGGCTCCTTCTCTTGGTTCCCTACCGCTCTGTGGGGCATAGGACCAACTATCTCTTTTTAATGTTTCTGAAATTATATCAGGGTCTTTTATAAAATGGAATCAGCTCTCCTAATACATGGCTCTCAAGTCAATCAAACGGCACACTGATCTTCCAACATTAAATTTTGCTAATCTCAACGTAAACCCTGATAATTAGGTATGGTCATGCCATATTGCACACCCTTTATAAATTCCATACAACGATAACGTTAACTATATATTTGCCACAAGAAGCCTGAACAAGAACTATATTTTCATATGACTAACACGTGAATAACACCGATCCTGGTAAATGTATCGCACTTTAGCAGCGATTCACCATGCGAAGGTTGATTGGTTGCTTTGTTGGTTCTTAACGTTCAACGGCAGCAACTAGGCTATATTGCAACCGGGTCTCGAAACTATCCTCTGACAACGTGACGTGTTCCCACACAGAGGCAGCAATAATACAATCACAGGGAACTGTTTCTCAGCCGATGACATGTTCTAAATGGCATCGACCCAACCAGGATTCACCAGAAAATGGTTTATGAAATTCATACAAGCGAGGGAAAGAACTACAAAGAGGATGTCGAAAAACTGCTTAGAGTTAGAGGCAACAATTCGTCTCTCGTTGTTTCATACACACAAACATCGGAGTGACATTCAAAATAATGAAAACAACAGCAAACAATAAACTTCTGTATCTTCAGCTTTGTTAACTCCATCTCCTTCATTCGCCTCTCCTCTCTCATCTTTCTTGAAAGCTCCTTAGACGTTACATTAATGAGGATTCTGAAAAGTCAATAGGCACTTTCGTTTGTTTATGCAGAACTATGTAAAAAGAGCGTTAATTATTTTAAGTTGATTATTCAATCATTGAGAATTGGCTTTGTCTTTCTGTCCAATTTTACAGATACAGATTATGGTCTAATTGCTAAATAAAGTGATGCCTCTTGTTAATATTTAATTCAGTTCAGCAATAATAAATGAAACATATTATCATTTAAAAACACTCTTAAAATTCCTGGCCTTATGCAGACACTCTCTAATATTCAGTGAATAGGAAGCAACCTTTTTTCCATCATACTTCAAGAAAAAACTAAGCCAAACAAAAACAAAAAAAATTGATTACTCAGCTTCTTATCTTTATTAATTTGTTTAATTTCGTGACTTCATAGATAACCATTACAAATTTGTCAACATCCACCAATGTCCTCTGAAAACACAGATTCACAGTTACAATATTGCACAACATCTATTATATGTTTCACAAACCTTTACACAACACAAACAATTCAAAATGCATTTAAGTTTCTAACAACAACAAAAGTGATTAATCAGGAGATGTTTCCAATTTTTTATTATTTTTTACTATGACTACAAATAAGTAGTTAATCAAAACATGAGGGAGGTATTATTATGCATCACATGAATGCAATGCTCACTGGGCCTGACATCTACAATGTAGCAATACCATAGAATTCTTTTTCACAGCCATTTAAATTTTGTTTTTAAATTAAATGAATTGCTACAGTATAATAGTGGAATTTACAAACTTGACAACATACAACACAACAAACAAAATCAATATGTAGAATGTTATATGAAAATCTATCTAAACAATGCATATACTTAAGGAGTAAAAAATGCAGTTGAATGTCTTTTGAAACCAAAGGCAGTTTTTGCTATGTTTGTTTGCCCATTCATTCAGTTAAACACTGCTCATACAACTTTGACTAAACCCAGTGAGGGCACTGACTAGATTTTACTTTTCCGATTTACCACTTCTCAGTGGAATGTCAGTAGCATGATTACACTTTCACCATTATAAGATGATTGCGAGCTTTGTATAGAAATCATTTACTTTTTCCAAGTAACAAATAGAGAGACATGTTTCCTTAAAATACCTAGGCCCAAAACTATTTGAGAAGGTGGTTGGAATTCATTTTAAAAAGATCTTTGTTCCTAGATATTGCAATATGAACTGCTGCTAGTACATTTAAATATAGGTAAATATAAATGCAGAATACAATTATTTTGTGCAACACAGAATGCCATATTTCGCCCAAAACAACTTTCTTTAGTGCTTGCTCTCATTTTACATTTGTGGTTGACTTTTGAAGTTGTAGTCACCAATACATCCTTGGAAACTAATTTTTAGAGGAATGACAACATACATGACATATAATACACAAATATGTACAGAAAATTTCACACAATTCATTGAATTTGACATTAGAAATGGTCTTGATTTACTATTAAAGAAAAAGACATCACAGCAATGTTAAGTTGTTTAGCTTGTTTCAAACTTAAAAAATGAGGCGAAAACAAAGACTCAGGTAATAGACCTGTTCAATGGCATAATAAAATTCACTTGTCAACCTACAATGACTTTGTTAATAATGTCAAATTCCAGACTTCAAAATGTGAAGTAAAGTGCATTATCTTCAGTGAAGTTGATGAAATTTGAGGAAAAAGAATACTTAGCAAGCTTGACAGCTACACTAACAGATATGTAATAATGTATAAGTTTCTTGAAAATCAGTAAAGTTTTTGATTAATTATTCTTAGCCAAGACTAGATAACTGATGTATTTTAAATAAATATTTGATTTAAAAACTTTTGTGAATATAAAAGATATAGATCATATAACATTCGCCGTTCAACCATTTGTAAACGGTCTGTGAAAACAACAAAAAATATAGGTAAAGAAAATGTAAAAAAAAAAAAATTTTCGTGTGCTAAACAAGCATCTGTGTGAAGTTCGTTTATTATTAAATTTTTTTACAGCATTTACCCTGTAGCTAATTTATAGCAGAACAAAGAAAAAACAAACTAACTTTCAGCTAGATCAATATGCTCAGTTCTCTTAGTTTCTTTAAAAAAATATCATCCTTCTTATCTAAAAATCATGATATGTAGCTGATAACAGTATTTTAAGCATTGTATATTGTCGAGGTAACAGAAGCTTTCTCATAAAGATCAAATTCAAATTTAAAATACGAAAAACAAAACAAAAAACAAAGCAAATTATAAGAACAAAACATGAGAATCCCATCACCTTATCCTTTAAAAATGGATATTTAAAAATAGAATTTTTACAGGTTATAAAAATAAATACTTTTATCTTTGACTTCTTTTAAATCTGATACAGATTGAAATCACTGCATGGATGTAAACCGAATATAACTTTTTTTCTTTAAAGAACATTTCTTTCTCACTGCCTTAACTCAGAAATACTACTAATAGCAATGGCCTTATTCAGGCAATCTAAAACAAACTTTGTTTATTTCCAATCTGCAATACAAATTAATAATTTAATTGATTGTTGACAATTTTCTTGACTTATATGTATAAAATATGTTAAAGACTAATACAAAGGAAAAACAATGATGGAGACATAAATTGTAATAGCTAAGTACGTTGTGGCAAGCAATTACCAAGTGTCATTATGACTTAGAGAATACTGACTAGTAGTTTTTCTGCAAAAAGATCCACATTCAAATGAGACAGCTACATAAGCAATATTTTCGTTTAAAAAAAAAGACTGGGTTGTGATAACTTCAATACAAAATGAAACTTCAGGTTTGATATTTTGAAATTGACATGCATCAAGATACTGCGATATCCATACATATACATGTATTTTGGATAGTTTCAATCAAGTTAATAATTTTGACTCCTTTCAAGGCTTTAAAGATGAAACAAAAATAAATGCTCACAGGGAACACAATTAATATGCTCAAAAACATATTTGTTAGGTGTTACGAGTTTAAACAGAATGCTAGATTGTATACAACAACTTTGGAAATGATATTGGAACTTTAAATTGTATTAATCATTACTAGTCACATTATACTGAAACCAGAAGGAAGAAAGGATGCTTGGCTGGAATTTGCATATTTTGCAGTCTCCAGACAAAGCCCTCCAAATAAGACAGTATTATAATGTAAACAAATCAAAAAGAGAATATCGCAGTGGAGTGCTGAATGGCTATACTATTTAATTTGGCTCTTGTAAAAGCAGCTGCTTTCTTTTGCCGTTTTGTTTAGAGATACATTGCAAAGCATAAACTTTCCAAGGAGATTCAAAACTAAGTAAAGGATGAAAAAAGGGACCTTCGGAAGTAAATTTAAAATTCAATTGAAGGATTATTATGGCACTAAAACAGTGCCTTTTTGAAGAAAAAGTACAAAAAGAAATAATATGATCATGGCAAGCAAATGTTACGGCCCTCAAATCCCTTAGTTTTATGGAAAATACAGTCGGTGTGAATCATATAATTGTTAATAAAAAACAACATATATGTTATTTTCAAAGAGGGAACAATACCAGTCCTCTGTCTTTTTTAACCAAATAAAAAATCATGCATTTATTTTGATGTTGCTGTCTTTTTTAAAACAAGGACAGCACCCTAGTAATTTCAATACTTCTGCTAATAAGCATGTATAACGTCCATAAAAACCAAGTAAAAGGACCATAAAGCATCAGGGACAAATGTTTTCCAGCAATACGTAAAGAGTAAGTAAGTAAACTTTTTAAAAATACTGTTATGTTCGATTTAAGCACAAAGCACAGACCCTGTATTTTGATTGAGGAATATTTGGAAATAACTTTAATGCATCATTTTACTATTGGTATCTCTTCTGACTGTTAAGAAATGAAAAGAAAACTTTTTTCTATTATACTTTATTCTAACAAATAACTTCGCAATAAGAAGTAATAAAATGAATGTATATTTGTATAAATGCAATCGAGATACTATTAAACAGTTATTATTAATGCACAATTTCTAAAGAAAATCAACCCAATATCATATATGATTAAAATTGTACCGAACCTACAGATCTGTGGTTATAGATGGTAATCCATGGAAAAAAATACATAGCATTGTGCAACAAAATAGAATTGTGTAAAGTTTGAGGCATAATTTTTCTTTTTATCTATAAAAATTTACAGTGTAAATAAATTATATTGATTTGTGGAGGCTTTGATTTGGCAATAATCTGCAAACAAAGAAGTTATACACTATATACAGACAGAAGGTATGAGACATCGCACAAGGTCATCAAATTAACTCTATATCCAAACCAATAAAGGTAATAACTGTAAACAAACAAAACAAAAGTGGAAGAAAATGCAATTATCACACCATTTCTCTCTAGACAAGAGAACAAGTAAGCAACCATTCACATACATTAATAACCAGACCTGACTCCACTAAAAGATTATACTTACAGGTAAGCATATAAACACACGGAAAAACAAAACGACACAAAAATTAAAAGAAAAGGAAAAAAAAAAGGAGTTATTATTGGTATCAAAGGAATTCAATACAGCTATGACTTGGACCTAACATGTAATAAAGAGAAAAGAATCTGGAGAAAAAGTTAAAAGGTATGGTTGTAGTCAACTTGAAATGCTTTGTGTCTTTTGGATTGCCTATTTTACAAATTGCCTATCCGCTTAAAGTTTTCAAGAGTTTGTGGCTTGGAAATACATCTTTTAAAAACTGGTTGAAAACTGAAGATGGAATTTTGGCTCCATTTTTATTAATTCACTTCCATTATTTGGGATTGTTTCTTTACGATCCATGTTGAATCTTTCCTTAAATTAGAAATCCATAGAGCATTGAAGGAACTACCAAGCTAACTTTTTAACACCCCACCCTATCCGAATAAAACTGCTTATGGCATTTTATTCCAAATAAACTTGTGGGAGGTTAACAAATTTGTTCTTTGTTTCATGAGGTCTAGGTTCCAAAAAGAGTTGTAAATGAATATGGTGACACATGCTGAGACTAAAATAGAGTAAATTCTGCTTAGTCCAGAGCACGGCCAGGTGAGCTATGAGGCCCCCCTTGCAAAACAAACAATTTGGAATGTCGCATTTAGACTTAGAGCAAATGAGTTGCCCATTGTCAAACTGGTCCCCCTATGAGATTATTACCATCATCTAGATCCCTCCTCAACTATTATTGATAGCATTCTTAATTGCTCTCAAGATAGAGTCAAAGCAAAATGTAACCTGATCAAGATTGAACTGATTTACTAAAAGAGAAAAACAATGCATACAAAATGTTACCAAATAGTGTAATCTTAATTTATATAAGAATCAGAAAAGGAGGGAAATAATAAAATAACATTTTTGGAATCCATTCCTTGGAACACCCTAGATTCTTGTTTTGAAACTGAACTTAACAGACACCATGTGAGCCATACTTTAATCCAATACATTTCCTCACCGAAATCAGAGAAAATTAGTAAACATGAGGCTTCCTTGTATATTCATACCCTGTAAAAAGAAGTAATAATACTCATAGCCTGAATCTGACCTCTCTTAGAGAAAGGAAGCAAAGTTTAATACAATGATTAGCATTTTGATGCTACTCTTAATCAGGCAGTATTTTGGCTTTCCTTTCTGTTCTCCAGTATATAAAAAGGAGGCTGTGGATCCTAAGTTTGAAGAACAAAAAGGAAGAAATCTGAATGTGTTTTGTCAATTATATGTACAAAAAACAGAAACTGTGTCAGATCTGACAGTACGCTGGCTCAGACCAGCTTTGCTCTATCTCCAATGGAAAAAAACCCAGAAGGAACAAAGCAGTTTCCACACCAACCAGTAGTCAGACTCATATATCACATTTGAAAATAGTCAAATATTTTAATAAATAACACATTAATGGAATGAAATAATAGAACATGGCCATCAGAGACAACCTTGCTAGGACAGTAAAGAGTCCATCAAGTCTGTTTTTCCCCATGGATGTGTAACAGATGCATCTGCTGGTGCAAATAAACATTTTTTTTGTATACTTCATTGTAGAATTGTTTTAACCAAAAAAGAAATCATTTGTAGGACTATGAGGTAAATGAAAACAAAATTAAAACAACAGTAAGAATGTATTTAAATTTGGTTGCGGTCATAGGAAAACTTTACTAAGATTTGGTTTTGATTTTTCGCGGTGCCAAATATTCATCTCTATCAGAGTCCTCTTGGTCCAATTCATGATCACTTTCCTCTGTACTTAAAGGATCAAAACCCTTGTGAGAATTGCCCAAAATACCTTGCAAGTTGAAAACTTTCCTTCCTTTCTTTTGGAAGTGACCTGTGGATTAATAAAAAAAACCCAACAAATTGTTAGTTTTGACAAAAAGCCAACAAAAGATGTACAATCACTCTTTTAAGCCTTTCTAGATTTAACTTAACAGTAAATACTCGTACAAGTATTAACTTTAAAAAAAAAGTAATAATCAACAAGAAATAAAAGAAGCGTTTTGAAACTGTATGGTGCTTTGGAAAATCTGTCATATTTTTGGGTACCCAATAATATGTACAAATAGCTTAGAAAAGATCTGAATTGACGGTACATATAGAACTGTTCTACCTGTTATTTTACTAATTTCTTGCATTCCATTTGTGCCACTGATCTAAAAGGTCATGTAAAAATAGCTACTTGGAGCCAGCACTAGATTGACCTACATTTGAAGTTTGTAAACAAGTAAAGGTTATCATCAGGCATGGCTAAGTCATCAGGCAGCTTGCTTGAGCCTGCCAGTTGGCTGAGGCCAATTGAGGTTGGCAAAAAGTTATGTGTTCACGGTTTTGGAGTTATAATTTATATTCTGTACTTAATTGGATAGTTCAGCTAGCTCAATTTCTATTTACTTTCAATTTCAAGCTAGGCTTTTAAATATGCTTGTTAAGGTAAGCACAGAGAAGAGTTTGGTGAGAGATGACCGACATACACAGCTAGGATGTCTTGAGGTAGATTTTATTAAAATAAAATTGGTAATATTTCTATGCAAAATTTATCTCCTCCAAAACTCATTGATTGAATGCTTTGAAAATCTGTATGATGTATGTGTGATGTATCTGATGGAAAAAAAAAGGCTATTAACAAAAGAGTTTTTTTCCCTTTATTGCTATATTGCTACATATAGTAAAGTATACAGAATTGTTTGTTTTTCACATTCACTTGCTTCATGAGCTAAGCTCATTTTTTGCCGCAACTAAATACTTTGTAACATTACGTCATTAAAGAATACCTGATTTATGAGCTCGTATCACTAGAGTGATGATCAACAAGAGAATCACTGGTACCACAAGTAGAAGGCCAATAATAAGAGATGGAGTCATGCCACTAGAAGATTCTTCCACCTCTTTCTTGTCTGAGAGTGATACTCCCTTGTCTCCGTCAGCAGTTGAATGCTCTTTAGCTGGATTAGCGGTTACTTTTGGCTCTGCCTTACTCCCATCAGGTTTGGGTGAAGCTGCTTTATCATCTAAATGGTTATCTACATGATTTGAAGGAGATAAAAAAGCTTCAGTTCATGAATATTTCCTACACTAGCTAAAAGTGCTATTCCATCATAGACAACTGAGTGATTACAGAAAACATTTTCAAAAATGAAATTTCCATACAATCAAGAAAACAAAAACAAAAAAAACTTCTGAAAGTAAATAGCCATTTAATGTTATTTAGGATATTGAGAAATTTCAAAGAACTTGCACACTGTGTCATCCTCAACAGAAATTAATGCCTACCAACAATACTATCTCCAGACGCAGGAGGTTTGCTGGAGTGATCATGGTCATGGTCGTCCATATGAAGAGATTTTCTAGGAGCAGCATCGGTCCTGGATAGCTTCCACACCATACTTGGGTCTAGTTCTCCTACATACACAGACTGGCTTGCAGAATCCACACACACATCATGGGGGTTCTTCAGTTGCTGGAAAGATGCA
Organism: Elysia chlorotica; assembly: GCA_003991915.1. NCBI lineage: Eukaryota > Metazoa > Mollusca > Gastropoda > Plakobranchidae > Elysia > Elysia chlorotica. The sequence goes on along the minus strand of RQTK01000004.1, from coordinate 855,242 downwards.
GGAAATCTTCAGCTCTTATCCTTATTTCCCCTAGTTAATATCTTTACCCCCCTACTTCCTTGTAATAAAGCTAAATAACAGATGACACTTCAAAAGCTGATATCCACAGGATCTGTCTTTAAAAAAAAAACACACACACAAAAAAACAACAACAATAAACTGTTTCATAAAGAAAAAAATTGATATAAAATTTTTGGATGAGAAAAAAAAGTGACAAATTTTTTTACCTCAAATCGAAGAGGAGATGAATTCTTTCCATTATATTCCAATTGAACCTATTGTTTTTTTTTCTTCCTTATTTTGGTTATGTTGTGGATGTGATTCTCAAACAGATTGTCTTAAGTAGACTCTAGAAATGGTTCAATCATCTTACTTGCGGTGTATTCCACATCTCCAACAATGCTCCATTCTTAATATCCAGAGTAAACCCTTGAACAGTAAAAGGATGTTGACCATCAAAGCCGGGTCCGTTGATTGCATACAAAATGCCACCTGAAAAAGCAAATATTGTCTTATCAAAGAAAAGGACAAAAACAGGGATCTATATTTACAAGGCAATAATGAGTTGATCTTAATCAAAGTTAAACATAAAATGAAGATGGAATTTAAAAAAAGCTTGATACATGTGACAGTGTTTTTTTTTCATCTTAAGACATATTTTAAGGAAAGATAGGTCTCGTGCAAAAAAAAAAGAACAAAAAAAAAAAAAAAATGAAAGGAATATACCTCGCTTAATCTAAGTAAAACTCTGGTTTCACAAGAGCGTGATTATCTATTGTTTGTGTGATCAACCAGTATAGCTCATCAGCCGTGATGAAACTACACTCAGAAGCTAAAACTTTAGTAAGTTTATTCTTAAAAGACGAGAGAGCTATAGATTTTTAATTCCTGGACGTCGCTGTCTTATTGCACTTTGTAAGTTTTACAATGTTGATATCGCACAGTAGAAGATGGTGGTCAGAGATTGCTTTATCAACGGGTGATGTTCCTTTGATGAAAGTACTGTCTCATCCTCATCATCATCATCTGTCCGGGTCATCGGTTACAATGGTTGCTGCCCCACTTGATGCTCTGTCCACAATATGAGTATGACGCCATCTGTTCCTGTCCTGACTGTCGTGGGTGATGCTTTGCAAATTAAGGCCCAGACTCTTCTTGATGTTTTCAATGTATTATGTTGGTGGTCTTCCCTTTAAGCGTATCGACTGCGTTCTGCCTTGCAGGACATATAGCATCAACCCTGTGTCTGTGTGACGGCATGCAAGCCTTACATATCTCAGCATTCTTACATTGATTGTTTTGAGCATGAGTCTAGTATGTTTTCAGAGACGTGGGTTGGGACGTCTATCATCTGTTTTAAACTGTGCTTGAAAAGTAATGCTTTTACTTTTTTCACACCAGGGGCACTACTAATGCTGAAATGAAAATTGAAATCACCTAAGTAAACAACTTTTCCGCTCTCATTGTTCAATGATTTTAAAAGATTGCTAAATTCGTCCAGAAATTCAGGGTGCAATGATCATTTTTCTTACTTCGAGGAGGTCTGTAAATGCATACAAAAGGCACAACCGACTGCTCCGGCTTGAAAGAGATTTGAACTAATTAAAATCTCCTTTCCTATCCACAGTTAATTCTTGACCAATAAGGGTTTCTAGCAATTAAACCAATACCGCGCCAGGCCAATCTTTTCTTGGAAATGATTTAAATGAACAGTTGATAGGAGTAATTTCCAATGTCAACAGTTCGTCACCATGTTCCCTAAGCCATGTCTCTTTTATAAACATCCCGCCAATATTCTCCTCTAATTACGTTAGTTTCGTTTTTAGTAGAATTCTCATTAAACAAAACGTTTGTTGAGGAAGGCAGTAGCTGTTTGCATTCCTCAGAGACAAATTTCCTTCCAGCATTTACTGCAAGTAACATATTGACTCATACTCTGAGTTTTGATCTCTTCGTAACTTGAGCATGATCCAAGTTGTTGATTGTAAGAGTCATGTTTATGAAGCTGTAGCGCTGAGGTTGAAGTGATTTCACAACTGCCTCAAGATCTTCATTAATGCAATGAACAGAAATGGTCGTCATGTAAAATAATAAAGACTTCTTAAAGTAATAATATCTCTTCTGTTGGACACATTTTAAAGAAATTTATATCACTGGAAGCACTGCACGCTAATAAATAAGATTGTGAGAAAATTTAAATAAAAAACAGAGTAATCTGTGAAATAGCATAAACAGCACAAAATATCCAATAGCTGAAAATAACACTGCCCGTCGTCACTGAACTCAACTTAGGTCGTCAGTGAACTCAACTTAGGATGGAATTATTTAAACCATTGAGGCCAGAATTAGAGACCACTCTAATTTTACCTTTCCCGACGGGATTAGATCGACTTTGAGTGGTAGATCTAGGCTAGAAGATTAGTACACACCACAAATAGACTGGACCAGACGTAACCTATATCCATTTCTGATTGAAAATCAAGTGTTAACTTCTTTGTGTTATTTTTTTTTTTTCAAGTTATTGTTGATTTATTGAATCCAAGTCGAGAAAATCAAAGGTTTTTATCCGCCTTTGTTTTATGTGAGAGCCCAAATCATCATATTTTAATGAAGGCCTAGTATGAACCTTAACAACCACTCAACCCGCACACATTTGGTATGGTCTAAAAGCTTGGACTCTCATCTATGCAAACCAGGTAATGGCATAGTTCTTCGGGTTTGCAGATAAAAATAGCATGCAAATTTGTGAGCACATCATAATGTGTGTGGTCTGCTCTAACCACTCTGTGATTGGTCCAGCTTGAATTACGCCTGCACAGTGATCGATCTGAGCCTGTTACCGTGTATTGTAAACATCCTTTCATTACAAGAAAATGAATGGAAACACATTTTTACAGCTCTGTAGACAAAGACAATGCAGAATGATTGTGTGTTCTAACACTGGTCTACATCTCTAAGCGTGCAGATCTATCTCGTGTAGCGTCCTTTTGTCCACATGTTCAACTGTCCATCACTTTGTGCCTTGTCTTTGGTTAGGTGCGATGTAGATTTATCTTGCAGCTCGCTGATTTTTATAAGTTCTATTCTATTCAAATAGCCTAGTATTAATTTTACATTTACACAGACGATAGAAAAACATACTGATTAGTTTAGCACTTCTGAGTAGACGACATTTCGTGCCTTGAGGCGGTGTGGCTGGGCCATTATCATTAGATCTTGATCTAGATTTATCGTCGATAGATTCTTGCTGTTTTCGTTTTGCTGTAGGCACTCTCTTCGTGTTGTTTGTTTTTCGACCCAAGTTGCTTTTAGCAGGAGTGGGCATGAATACACTATAGATTTTATGTCTATTTAGATCTAGATCTACATCCAGATAGACCTAGGCCTAGAAGGTTATATCCATGGCAATCTAAGGGCCAACTATGTCGGAAAAGTCTAAAACAAAATACAGAATTTAAAACGTTCAAATTTGATTAAAATTTCCATTTACGTTACAATCAATACATATGTGAACATTTTTTACTTTTACTGTAGAACACACCTCATTTTTTTCTATAACTATTCAATAGATTTCTGACCAGTAGTCGCGTTGAAAATATGGATTTATAATTACGGTTGATAACATTGATTAATTAAAAAATGATAAGCGTTGATCTTATTAGTTTTATGACTCTAAAAATTCTCTTACGCATTTGTAATTTTACAGTAAAATTTGGAATTTTAGGGTGGAGCAGTTTGGATTTTATCACATGTCTAAGTTTGAGACGAAGACAAATATATATACATAGATGTTAAAAAACTTTAACAATTTATCAAAAGATATATTGAAGATGTTCTTCAGGAATGGATATGGTTAAAAAAAATGTATTATCAAACACGATAAACATTTATGGTAAAGAACTAATTTCACGAATAAATGAAGAAAATAAACTAGACTTACATTTCCATACAATGGTTTAATCACTGGGATAATTATTGGTAATATTCATTACTATACAGAGCCCCATTGCATAAAATCTGCCACATACTAATTTTATTATTTGCTTCAGTTTAATATTTTAGATTGTACTTTTCATTTCGTTTGATTTTTTTTTTTACAAGCAATTAAAATAATGCTGTGTCTTCTATTTCTCTTTTTATTTTTTCTCCAAATACATGACTTAGACCTTCTCATAATTTACCATGATTTGGGCTGTAGTCCACCCCATAGATGCGGGGTCCAAACTCTTGATGGCTGATGACATACTCAAAGCTTCCATCTAGATCAAAGCACTGTATGCGTCCATTTTCTCTGTCCGCAACACACACAAGTTTGTGATCTTCAGCCACAGCGACACCATGAGGCAAGTTAAACGTTCCAGGTGGTGGGGGAAACTCTATGATATATGAAAAAAAAAGCTCTAATATCCCATACTATCATGTTTGGTTTTAAAAAAAATCTATTTTGCTATCTCCTACTGATTTTCAGTCTTGAGATAATTATGCAGATGACTTATTTATTATTTGCTACGACCTTATCTGCACAAAAACATATGATCTTGAAATAAAATTGATTGATGTACTTTTTTCCCCGTTTTTCTTTTACTCTTTACCTTGGTATCATAATTTACTTAAGTATAGCATTCTGCTATATATATACCTTTGAACAAATCCCGCAAAATATGTTGATAACAGAGTTTTTTCGCTCAGCTTTCCTTCATCCATTATTTAACTATACTATTCAGAAGAAAAATAGAATTATACTGACTGTATTCACTATTTGGTCTGCCCCAAGACTTGATCAAATTGCCTTCTTTGGAAAACTTGAGAACCCTAGTGTTACAGTATCTGGTGGTGAAAAAAAAACAGAGGTCACTAAATGAATATTTGTCTTTCAGCACAAGCACAAAGTCATTGAAATGAAATTTCCCTGTTACGCTTAGCAGTTCTTTTCAGAGTACTAACAACAACAAAAAAGAAGAAAGAAATAATTAAAGACAATTTTTGTTTCTGTTTCACTTGGTCAGAGTTAAGTTTATGAAGTCCTAAAAATTATCTCCGAAAAACAATATCCTTCTTTAGATTAAAAATCCAAGGCATGGAAACATTTTTCTTAAAACAGTTGATTATAACATAAATAACAATGCTTCTTCCCTAATAGAAAGTTAAGAAACAACTAACAGAGATTAATGGTACGGTAGCTGTTTGGGATAAATGATTTTTTTGAAAATTCAGTTTTGGACTGTCGGTGAAAATTTTATTTATGATACAAAAACTTCAAATGCTAATATTCATGTAACCCAAAACAAAAAAAAGGTGGCATAAAAGTCACATTGTACAAATAGCATGGACATTTCAAGAAAGTAATGGCTAAAATTATTTTATATAAAAAAACTTTTTTAAATGTTTAAATAAAAAAAGAGTTAAACCGTAAGAAAACAGAAGGCATGGTTATAAGTTGTAAAAACAAGACATCACAAAGCAATATTTACGTCAGCAGTACTAAACTGATACAGTGCAAGACTTTCAGATACCTTGGAACTCGCATCACAAGCAACATTCGAAACAACACAGAAATATCGTCTAGAATAACCTATGCAAAGATAAAGAAAAACTCAAAACACCTCTTCATGACAGAAATATTTGAATAAAAAAGGAGCAAGGGAAGACAGAGAGAAAAGCTACTAGACAGTCTACATTTGTGGACGTGATGAAGGCAATAAGGAATTGAGCGGTGTGGAAGGACATGATCGCCAACGCTATGAAGCACGGCACATGATGATGATGATGATGATGATGATGATGGCTAAGACATACCCATCAGAGACAAAGAAATACCCATCAGAGACAAAGAAATCTCCTGAAGAAAGTACAGCAACGTCAGAGGGCTTACAGAACAAGTCTTTGTCATTTCCATGCTGAAACCTCTTTCCAAGTGTTAAGGTAAACTTGGGGCTTTCAGATGGCTTTTCCTCTTTAACATAGTCAGCCAGAGGAATTTTAAATACCTGAAATAGCAGAAATTAGTTGATGCATAATGAACAAAAAATCTTCTAGGCGATCTTCTAAGCAATTTTCTAGGCGATCTAGATTTTAATCTCAACAAATACACAATTTTAATGAAACTTGAAATGAGAAATTTGGAAATAAGCAGAAAATTACGAAAAAAATATAAAAGGCAACAGATGGTTTATTTCCTTTTTCTCTGATTCAGATATTTCAAGACCTCAAAAATTTGGACTGATTAAAAAATCAATTACACAATCAAATTTGGTGGCATATTATATTAAGCATACATTTTTGGTAGATCATTAGTCAATTAAAATAGATATTTCTATGTTCTGAAGGTATGATATTGGGACAGAAAAGAAAATAAAGACTGAAATTAACAATGCCAGTTATCTCACTTGATGGAGCGCAACATCTGTCACCCATGCATTGCCCTTGTCATCAATCTCCACACCATGGGGCATGAAAAATCTGAAAACACAAGGCGGTTGGAATGAAGAAAAAGGAAAGGAAAGTACTCAACTATTCATGACTAATCACATGCCTCCCCCCCCCCTTTTTTTTTCGGAGAGGGTGGAGGTGGGGGGGGAGTCCCCCCCCCCCTTTTTTTTTCGGAGAGGGTGGAAGTGGGGGGGGGTTAAAAAAACGTAAATGCCTAAGTTTATGACTGACCATTATTTTCATATTCAGATAACATTTATGAAAATACGAGAACCTATTATATATTAGACTTTCTAAGATTAACACATACTATCAAAATGGAATCTGAATAGTTTCTTGAAACCCTGGACATTTTTTTCCCTATCAGAATTAAAAAAATAACACTGACAAATACATTCTTAAATAACATATTGGACTTAATAAGTATATCTACTTTAAACTTGATCCACAATTGAAATCAAGTCTTATTCTCTGAAAAGAAGATTGGACTACCTAAAGCTTGACCAGCTTGAGTAGAAAAAGATCAGGACCCTAAGTACTCACTGTCCGGCACCAAACTTGTGCACCAGTCGACCTTGGCTGTCAAGAATCAGCATGACATCTTCATTTATAGGAGCATCTTGAAACATGAAATCGTTATTCAGGGAAAACGATCTGTGGACACGGAGGAACCGTGAAATCAATATTCAAGGTAAGGAGATTTGGAAAATGAAGAAAATGACTGGCTGTCTCTAAGCTAGGCACATATTTTGAGCAGGATAAAAAAAAACAAATGAACAGAAAAGCAAAACTAACTCGCAACAAATACTTCAAACCTATATTTATCATTTTAATCGAAATAATTATTTATAAAATTAGATCTGCCAGTAATGATACTTAAAAACAAAACTTATTTATTGTACTTCAAGGCATAAAAGTAAAAGTTCACCTTGCATTCCATACTCTAGAGCCACGATGGAAGATGTAAAGTCTGCCATCTTTGTCTGTAGCAATACCTCCAACCTGCCCTATCTTTATAGGCTGTGGTGGCCATGAATCATTGTACACCAAGCTATGCTGAAAATGGATGTCTGAGAAACAAGGGGAGGGGCGGGGCGGGGGGTTCTATAAATAAGCAAAGAAAACTACTAGTTCTATTTTCTTTTTTTTTGTGCATTAATAAGCAGTTTCAACAAAATCATTAACTCAATTAATAACTTCTTCTCAAGAGGTAGAGAAGGCAAGCTTTTCTTTTAAAAATTATGAAAGTTTATTTGAAAACATTTTTCATCAAAAACTTCTTCTCAAGAGGTAGAGAAGGCAAGCTTTTCTTTTATGTTGCCCTGAGGCCTCTCCAAAGGTTGTTGGGTGTTTTTAAAGGATCAGATGTTATTCTCTGTAAATGATATATTATAGCCTTCGTAACATTTTCCATATTCTCAGGACTTTGATCTCAGTGTAACCGGCGTAGATGTTCTAAATTAAGAGACAAATTGATCTGTAGGCCTACAGTTTAAGTTAACTATTATGTAAGAACAGTTTACCGTGCTTGTTGGCGGAGGGGGATATATGGGTTGAACATTTAAAACAACTATGTGTTAACTTTAATAAGAATGTAATAGAAATAGATCATAATAACAAAACTTATTTATTGTACTTCAAGGCATAAAAGTAAAAGTTCACCTTGCATTCCATACTCTAGAGCCACGATGGAAGATGTAAAGTCTGCCATCTTTGTCTGTAGCAATACCTCCAACTTGCCCTATCTTGATAGGCTGTGGTGGCCATGAATCATTGTACACCAAGTTATGCTGAAAATGGATGTCTGAGAAACAAGGGGAGGGGCGGGGCGGGGGGTTCTATAAATAAGCAAAGAAAACTACTAGTTCTATTTTCTTTTTTTTTGTGCATTAATAAGCAGTTTCAACAAAATCATTAACTCAATTAATAACTTCTTCTCAAGAGGTAGAGAAGGCAAGCTTTTCTTTTAAAAATTATGAAAGTTTATTTGAAAACATTTTTCATCGCAAAAACTTACTCACTAGAAGAAATCTAATCAATAATTCAAAGCCTTCAGTGTTCATTTTGAAAATTTTAATGTTATAATCTCTGAGAAAATAAAGAGTTGTGGATTGATCATGACACTAGCCTTTAGAACCTCTTTGAAACACAAAACTGTGGGGCTCTAACTCAAAAACCCCATTCAACATCAGATTGAAATTTTAATTTAAATCAAATCTCTGTGTATTTTTAAGAGCAATTTAAACTCCTAAAATACATATGGCAGCCTGTAAAGAGCATCTTAAGAGGAGAAAAAATAAACAAAGATAACTAACATAAGCACAAAGCAACAGCAACTACAGGGCCAAGTATTCAGCTTTAATAGAAAGGTACAAATTTCAGCATACAGAATTATAGTCTCAGATGTGAGATAAACTTAACCAGTACTCCAACAAGGGAGAAAAAAATGATTTGCTCTGCTTTTTGCTAAAGATAACTAGTTCACATTTACAACACATATAATATCTTCTTTGCTACATATATGGGAAAAAAATAAAAAGGCTTTAAGGTTACCAACACTTAGAAGTTGTTTTTTGAAATGATCTGAAGGATATAAATCTATTACCGCTGTAAGTTTTCCTCTGCCATTGTTATATTTTGACCCAATTTCAAGTCTTTGATAAACCTGCCTGACCCTGAAACATCTGTTTAATCACATTTAAATAATTTAGACAAAGATATGTTTGAAAAAAAGTAAACCTTTTATGTTTGAAAGCAGGAAGAAAAAAGAACAATGCAAATTTATTTGGCCACAATTTTCACTTGGACGATTTTCAGCTTGCTTTGTAATGAATTATCAAATAATTGATATATAGATTTGCAAAAAATGGGATTTTAAAACAAGCATCTACAACAGAATCAATGTTCAGAGCGCACAAGAAAAGTACAGTGTATTAACTAAAGCACACAATAAATTTGCATGATTACATTTACTTCAAAATGTTCCTCGGGAGGAAAAAACATATTGATAACACACAGGTAACTTTTATAACATCTAAGGTTTAGGAGGAAAACACATTTTTTACAAGAAAGTAAATGAGAGCAAGAATTTTGAAAGTACAACGCAGAATTGCAGCATGCTATATTGGACTTTGAGAAAAGTCCTAAGCTGTCATTGATTTTTGTTGTTGTAGGTTATTACAACATATGAATAATTATATACATGCACACACACAAACAGTTGTTAAGCCAACTGAAATGGGTACACCAGCATTATGACAAAAGATTTAAGAATCAGTAATGCTGAAGACGTCTTTTGGGCAGTTCCAGAGATTTAGATCTTTTACTCAAGTGTCAAAACTTTTTTTGGATCATATTAGTTCTTACTCAAATTTAGAACATCTGGATCAGAAAAAATTATTTAAGTTTCTAGTGCATATATTTCAATCTTAATCTTTGGTAAAACTGCTCTTGAAATGAAAAAAATTGAAAATACAGTAGAACTACATTTATTTACCTCAGAATACCTATTGAGATATTTTAGCTCCTAGCTGAAAATGCACTCTGACAACATATGGACCCTTCCTCAAAATACACATTTGTGAGGCAACCAGGATGAATCAGGCAGAAGGTGCTAAACATTTAAAAATACTATATATTGACCTTTTTTCATTTTCAAATTAAGTTAAATATTCTGGTTCTAAAAATGATAGAGTTTTAACCCTTTCAACCTCCTTAAGTGCATCTGAAGCTACCTGGTTGCTTCACATTTGTACTTTGAATGAGTCAACATGGAATGAAACACAATAAAACAATATGTATACAAGGAAAGCAAAACAAATTATGCCAAAGGGTTTCGCAAAAAGTTAAAATAATACAGTTTAAAAACTACTGTGTAGAGAAACTGTCATTATTATGAATTCGGCTTCAATTAATAATATTCCTGAATATCTTGTGATTAGTCTAAAATGCTCAAACACCACTGAGGAAAGCAGTAATATCTTTTTCTCTGAACCTTACATGATAATGTTTTAAATTGCGTTTACCTCAGTTCTACGATTTTAATTATTCTCCTATAAAAGTTGCAAATTAACAAGACATGGGTCAATAAACGAGATCTCACAAAAATAACATTTCTTTAAAAATGATGTCATGATTAACTAAGATTTAATGCTTGCAAAAACCTTTAAAAAATTCAAGGGCAAGCATGCGAGACAACATAAAATCTCAAGTGGTGGACTTGCAAATGACACTCAAACATTCAGATCTACACAACTCACAACTCTGAGGTTTTGGCTGCTGGGCATGATCATTGTCCTGTGTTTGGATTTGGCTGCCAGTTTTTTGGTGAGTGTTGTGGCCAGATTCACCATTTTTATAAGATCCAGCTTGATCTAACGGCCTGAACTGTGCCTGCTGCTGACCAGGCCTAGCCCCCTTCTGACCTGGCGTCTGCTGCAGCTGCTGATTCATCGCCTCAAATTCTTTATGCCGGTTGCGGCTAAGGCCTCTATCTTTGGCGGGTATGCCGTACAGGCCTTTCTCTCTAAGATCATTTGCAGCATAGTCATCATAGTACTCATGGTTTTCCCTCTTTTCATAAGGAATTGCTCGCGGATCAATGTCCTCAAAATCATAGCTTGGGGGAACCATTTCCTGTTCTTTGTCTTTAGTTGCATATTTATAGGCAGTCCTTGAGTTATCTAAATTTTTGTTAAAATTGTTTCCATTAGTATTACTTTGAAGAATTTGCTGCAACACTAACTTGGTCTTGGATGATGCTTTTTCTTTGAGCATGCCTGTATTCAGGATTGGCACAACATGAAATCATTCATAAACAAAATATTATTTCTCCTATAGAAAAACTTTTTATTGACTGATGTTGAGAAGAAGCAAGACATGTGAACAAATGTTAATTTATGCCATGACAGTTGTTCATCGTGTTTTCATGTTGATCTATCATAATCTTCTCTTTAAATTAAATAAAATGTTCAGAGATGAAATATATACAGACATACAGGCATACAGACTGGACAAAATTAAAAATATGTAACAGGCAAGTTTCATATAATTATATGAATCTTTTCTCATAATCAAAACATTTGGTTGTTTTGTTTTTTTTCTTTATACAACAAAACATTTAATTTGAGGTAACCTTCATTTGAGCACTTTCACCAACAATTGGGTTGCTTTGAGTACTTCCTTTAATATAAAATGACTTTAAGTCTTAATGAATGATAAAAAATGAAATTGGATAATAGTCTCATTTGCTTAGACAGCTTTATTGCATATTTTAAGTGAGACAACAAAATTTTACAATTTTCAGAATTTAAAAGCTAGAAGTTTCTCATGTATCCAAGCAAAAATTGTGCCAGACTGCAAAATCTCCTCCAAAGGCTTAACATAATGCTCCCACATAAGAGCCTCTGGATAGAAAATAATTTTCTTCAAACACAACTTTGTAAATCCGGTAGGTGTCTTTTCAAAAATATAATTTTTATTTGCTACTTATACAACAGGGAAAATACTTTGATAGTAAAAAAGAAGTAAAAGAATGCCAGCAAAACACAAAAAAAAAAAAGAAATAAAAAAATAAAAAAAAGATGCAGGACTTGAGCTTGTCAACTCACTGACAACAAATTACCCATGTTTAATTATCATACCTGCAGAAAGGGGTTGTGTGGTGGTGGATATCAATGTTTTTGCTGCCTCTGTGGGTACCACATCAAGATCTTTATTTTGATCCTTATTTTCATCTTTATCTACGTCTTCCTTAGATGGGGTACTCCCCCCCATTCCTCCGTGATGATGATGACCATGTGCCTCCTCCTCCAGAGCTGGATTGGAGGGCAATGGTACACTGACATCGTCAGGAAAATTTGATCCTGTCAGAGAGGGGACCTGGTTGTTCATGCACTGACCATATGGATCAGTCACGGATCCATCCGTATAAAACATAATGTAGAAGTTACACATCTCATCATCTCCAGTGGCCCTGAAAATAGATATTATACAATATTGTTTCATGTTCTCTTTTTCCCTTCTTGCATATATTATACATTTAACACCTTTGCTTTTAAAAAAAAGGCAAAGATAAATAATAAATAAGCAAGTTAAAATTAAAAAAAAATAAATATTAGATATCTCTTCTGCTCTAAACCACATTATAGCAATTGATAATTAACATAAGGGTTTTTTTTTGGAACTCATTAGTGTCATATTTACTTTTTTTTAATGTTAATTATTAAAAGCAGCTATCATTACAATACATAAAGAGATGAGAACATTACAATACATACAGAGATGAGAATTTATACATTCAACCTATATTACTGGCATGCTGCTCAATAAAACCTGCTTTGAGACAAATTCTGATGACGATTATACTAGTTTAATATATGCCATACATGTTTAGTCAAAACCTGTTTAAATTATTCACAAAAGGTAAAAAATATATATATTTTGAGAAATATAACAATTTATATCACACACAAATTTTAGAAAAACAAAGACAGATATACTTTTATATCACTAGTTTTGAAACAATTTTGTTCCCTAAAATCATCCTAAACCCTTACCCTACATTAACTGTATGGGACATGGAAGTAGAATCATATGTGCATCTTGCTGCCTGAAAAACATAAAAATGGTATAAGACTCTGCATTTGTCTGTTATACTTTGAAAAATAAATATTTAAAAAAAAGCAAAAAGTATATTAAAATCTCCAACACAGATTAATGGCTGATGAAACAAAAATCACTTAATATCAAGAAAAAAATGTAGGTGACCTAAGATATTTGTATTCTTCACACTTAATATAAGTTCACTGTCAGTGAAAATATGCTGAACTTAAAAAAAAAAAAAATTGTTTTCATCCATTTTTTTAAAGGGAGCACCATTAGCTTTAAGGGTTAGTGCTGTGGACTGGGAGATGGATGTCTGCTGTTCACAATCAGTTTGGGCCCACGTCCGATAACAGAACTATTTAAAAAACAAAACAAAACAAAAAAACTATTGCAATGAAAAACTAATGTTCAAGATTCAATAATTTCCTGTATCACATATCACTTTACCAAAATTTGAAGCAAATGAATATTTTCCATATTTATGTAAATCAGATCCATAGGATGTTTATTTAAACTAGTTCTACCAAAAAAGATTTCCTAAAATATAATGCCTCAATAACTATCCCATTTAAAAAAAAAAAAAGAAACAATACATTTTAAACAAAATGTATTATTCAGAATGATCTTCAGTGGTTTAGCAGTAAAAAAGATACATGAGGTTATACAATTATTGAGTAAAGAGTAGACACAATTTTTGTGTATAAATAAATCAGGATATATAGTAGTCTATTGTATTATCATATAACTTAAGCTTTTAAAACTTTTTAAAATAGCCAGCACAGTAATAGATTTTATGAAAATTATTTGGTAAATTGATAAAGTCAAAATTTGATTTCTTTTTTTGTGTACTAGTGCATATGAGTAAACTTACCAAAAAGTCTCCTTTCTTTACTTCAATTTTGTTTTTCACTGGGTAAAATGCCTTCAAGAAGAATAGATAAAAAAAATTAGTATGTATTTCAAAACAAAGTCTTAAAAAAAAAAACATATTTTAAGACATCTTTAAAATAATAGTGATATACCTACATGCAAATAGAAGAGCATGGTAGGCTTCATTTCATTTTCCATAAAAATAAGACCAAAATTAATTTGGCCATTTATATTACAAGTAAACAGTGAACTGATGAGACAACTAATAAATATGGTATAAAAAAACAATTGTGTTTGATTAAAGCGTTGTACTAAATGGGATTTAAGCAAATACTATTTTTATCATAAAAGAACCCCCCCCCCCCTCTCCCCCTATGGTTCTAACAGACTCTCTATACTGCAATATCAAAGACAGTTTCATTTTGCATATGTGATTTGTTGTATTTTTTTTTTTTGACTGTCCTTCAGCTTATTTTCTCCTAAAAGATTTGATTTTTTTTTTAAATGAATATGAATATAAAAAAAAAACAACATTTTTTTTCAATTTGTCATCGTCAAAAAATTGAGTCTCAGAATACTTGGAATTTATATAAATATTATTTAGTAACTTTGATGCCAAATATACCACTTTGATCTATTCATAGGGTTGGTAAAAATTTGTTTCATTTATTTTCTGTCAATGAATATCAGTTAAATAACTCACCTGCGGCCACTGAGGGTTTCCTTTGCCAATTTGCGAGTATGTTTTTCCAGAATATTTATAGCCTGTAATTACTTTTCCTGAAATAGAGAGTAAAATTCAGTCAATCGTCTTTGCAATGAAAACATCAACCATCAAAGTTAATCTCCAAGCCATAACACTGAGATGAGAACTGACAACAATTTTTCAAAACTTTTCCAAGGTGGAAATGCCAGTACCATTGAACAGAGCTTGCAGAAAATCTATGAGGCAACCAGGACGAATCAGGCAGAAGTCAGCAATTTGACTTTTGGAGTTATTGATAGTTTGTTGAAAAGAATCAAATGCATTTTTAGAGGTTAAAAGAACTACAACTCTACCATTTCTAGAATCAGAGATTTAATTTGAAATGAAAAGGTAAAAATATGGTATTTTTAAATGTTTAGAGGGTTCTAGCTCAATACGTATATCAGCGACTTATGCACGATTCACCCTGGTTGCCTCACAATTCTACTGACCCTTAAAATTTTTTACAGAAGGTTCCTAAATACAAAATAATAATCAAATGAATGATTAAACCATAATGTCCAGAAAGAAACATTTAGCACCCACCAAGACCATGGGCATGAGTTCTGTAGGCGAAAGGAACCATTGTCATGTCTCTGTCAAACTGACAGCTAACATCCACAGGAAATGCTGAAACATGAAAAGAATATTTATTAAGCAAGTAAAAGATAGTACAATCTTCATTGCAGCTTTGGTTCAATTTTCCAAAAAAACCATGTATCTTAAATATTTTCCTTCCTTTATAATGATAAATCGAGTCCTGTAAGACATTAAAAAAAAATTAATCCACAATTATGGCCAGGGTTCACTTCAAGTGCCTTTACAGAAATGTTAGTCATTCACCTGAACTAAATTTAAATACCTATTAAGATAGGTTTGAACTTAAGGAAAAGACCAATAACAAGTTCAGTATGAAACTAAAATCTAGGTTTTTTCCTTGCAACATGTTTTGTTTACCATTTCTGAAAAAATTCTGGAAAACATTTGAAAAGCTTTTTTTATCTTCGACAATTAAATTTTATATTTGTTCTGTGATGCTTAGAAAAAAAAATGCAGAGCAATATGTAGCAGTAGAAAATAGAAGGCTTATGCAGTCCGTTACATAGCTTAAACTTCCTTTATGATACCCGAGTGGTGATAGGCTCAGTTCCCTTTATTACTATGCACATATATTACTCTTAATGAAGACAGAGACTTACACGACTTGTTTGGAGGAATCTTGAACCAGGTGGACATCATCAAGAAGATGCCTGCTACAAATGGTTGTCTGTGTTGAATATTTGAAAGAGTTTCTTTAAACATTTTTCAAATGCCATTATTTTAAACAAAAGTGTGAGAAAGAATGAAAACAACACCAAAAAGATTAGTTCATACTATCACAAAATCATGAAAAAAAAAATCGAATATGTCTTGATGTTTCAGTACCATTACATTTTCTAAAAAAAATAAAATAAAAAAATCATCTGCTATACATTCTTACTTTTCATATGTTGTGTGAATTCTAATTCCAGATCGGTCAGGGCTCTCGTCGTCTGTAATAAAGAAAACAAAGCAAGCTTTTCATTAAACAGGGAAAAAAGAAGAAACAACCGCAAATTAAGAAAGCACAGGAAAGGCCTTCTTTTCAAAGTTTTTTCCCTCAAAATTTATTATAATATGAACTAAATTTACTGACAAGCATAAGACATTTCAATTGAATAAAATTAAAAGTACGAAAACCATGAAATCGTTGACACAATACTTTTTACAGGTCCATCAGAATATAAATTCCTATTCATTTAGGCTCAGTAGGTAAAAAAAAATTTATCTTACAGATACATTTCTAGTTTTTGACTGACAGTTGTGGAGCACAAATAAAACAACACATATATCCTTTACATAGAACTTCATAATTTTATATGTAATTACACAGTACAAGGATAACAAAATGTATTCTTGTAACTGCGATTTCATGCCCAATGCAACAAACTGTTGTGAGCTGAGCTTACATCCTTAGAAAACAACTAACTAAGGCCCCACCTCAGCCACCAGCGGCAGTCTAGTTCTGGCCTTTGGCAGCAGCACCTATTTCGTTTTTTTTTTTAATTATGCAGTCCCCGAATATCAAATTAGAGGATGATGTAATACATGTACTTTCACAAAGTGAAGTCATTTTTTACCTTGTTTAAGAAGAGTAAAAGGAAGATTTAAGAGAAAATTAGTTGTTTCACAAAAAAGCTTGAACACTTTTTTAAGTATCCAAATATTATAGTTTCAACTAGTGCCTTGTTTGACTCACTTTGACAGTGACATCTGTGATCACCTTTTCAAACTGATGACCAATGTGTTTTTAAAGATTATATATATTAACTGATTCTGTGAAACAGATATTACAGAGGCTTCAGTATTTTTATTTTTAAATGAAGCAGATAAATGAAACCCATTCGTACCTTCAAATTTTTTGGCATAATGTACCTGAAGTACAATGGTGTTTAAGTTTGTTTTTTGACCAATGCGAAGACCAACACCTGAATGAAATGAAAAAAAAAAAGAACATTAATATAAACACATAAAACCACTGTCTTACCTATCATTATTTAACCTATGTAGTTTTTTGGTTCATATGGGACAAATTCAGAGTATAACATTTTCTTGAAAAACAAAATGAGGCTGAAATCATATTAAAACTTTCACTTTATTCGACATCTGAAATAAAATATAAGAGAGTGAGTTCATATTTCTTACTCAAGGAATAACAGTTTTATAATTTCCAGGTGACAATAATTTGGATGCTTAGTTCAATATCAAATCACATGGTTTGGTTCAATAAAATTTCCACAGGCACATTGATAACACCCATTAAATTTTTTTTGTCTAACAATCTTTAATCCAATGACCATATCAAAAACAAAATAAAACTTGTTGGAGGATAGTTGATGGCAATTTACTATTTGCTATCTTTTTATCAAGCAAAAAAATTTTTTTTTTTAGGTTTTCCAAATTATGAATAGCACTTGAAATCTTTGGTAATAATAAACAAAATTCTTAAGTCAAGATGGCATGTAAAGTGAGAGCCATAATCATTCATCCTATTTAGTGCCTCACCTTTGGGTAAAACAGTTGGAGGTGCATTTTTGGCCCATGCAAACATAATGGTAGGAGAACCCCCTTTGCACATGAAAGGACAGTTCCTGCAAAGAATTAAAAAAAAAAAAATCAAAATAGAGTAAGGCACAAAAAAAAAACAACGCACTTGTATAAAAATGATAGCACTGATAATGATTATAGAAATACATGATCTATCCCCATTCCATGTCCGTCCACTACTTTGGGGTATTTCTCAACATTCTTTTTGATACTGTTTTAAAGTGGTGATGCGCTTCTCAATATAAAGGTATGAGGATACAAGTCCATATACCGATACACCAAAGCACTAAGTCAATGAGTGGCATAATGGAAAAAGGTTAGCAATTAGCTAAAACAAATTAATATGAAATGTCTCACAGAACAAATCTAGTAGTATTACAAAAATTAATTCGTTCAGAGAACACATTAGAATCATGCCATTGAAAAGAATTCCAAAGTAATTCAAATAAATTTATGTAGGAAGCAGATTTTTTTGTCTGTTTTCAAACTTTGGTAATTTTGCCTCAAAAATAATATTTTTGTCTTAATGCAAACAAAAACATACCAAATAGGCTCTTGAGAGAATGGTTGTCCATTGCAGCCATACAGTAGCATGTGATGAGCTGTATCAGCATTGGCTAAAGCTTCAAATTTATCTGGAATGGTGATGAAGATGGCATTAAAATTATTTAATTATGGCTGTGATAATAAGAATACACAGACAAAAGCAACCGCCAAGGACCATATTCACGTAATAAGTGTGTGTGTGTGTGGGGGGAGGGGGGAGGTGGGGATAGTTTATTAATATGACATAAGTTTTGAGATTCTATAAAAATACCTTAATTACCAGTAAAACTGAGTTGGGCAAGGTAAAACCGGACAGAAAATTTATTACGATAAAATAACAAACTGGTGTACAGGTCTTTGGTTTCCTAATTACAGTTATCACACCTGTTCATTGTCAAACAAATGACTAAAAAGTAATTTACTTGTAATAAGCAAACACCCAACTTGAAACTGCAGTCTATATTGACCATATAGAAAAATAATGCAGTTTTACATTGAAACATTTTGCCTTTCTTGGGAAAAAAGGCTTTTCTGCTTCTTTATTCAATAGAACCAACATTGTTAACTTAAAACTTTATTACATACTTTAATTTAACACTGACATGTAGTGTGAATGAGGTTATGGAAAAGTTCTCCTTGATGAATAAAATGGGGGAAAAAAAGGATCAATATTAATAATAGTAATATCAATAATAATAATTATAGATCAACTATAATATAGTTTTAAATAAGCCTCTTTTCCCCCTCCTAAATCAAGTAACAAAATCTCTAAATTTATTTTAACACTTGAACCACTGCTAATAAAAAAAGTCTATCTTTTATTATAATTCCTTTTTCTTTTATTGGCTGACCTAAAAACATTAATCTACTGAGATTGAAATTCCCCCAAAAATGGGAGGAGAAAATTAGACTTACACGGCAAAAAATAAATAAAGGTTCCTAAGGTGATTAGGTAATGATGCATAAAACTAAGTCTGCATATAAGTCCATGACCCATGCGGTATTTTAGACAGCTATAAGCAATACTATAAAGAGGCCATAAACAGTGAGATAGTATCTGAACTTGCCCTCCCTGCCTTGAGGGCATAGCACTTAGTAAGTGCATTGGCTGTAGTGAGGGTCAACTGATAGTCCAACCCTCTGATACTGGGACCCTCCCACACCATTTTCATCATAGCTGGGATGTACAAACCATTCACTAGTTTTTTATTAGACAAATAAAGGTATTTATTCCGTCCATACAAGTCGTTTTTTTTTCTGCTGCTGCTTCTCCTCTTCTTCCAACTACATTCTTTTATACACATAAACACAAATTCTATTAACAACCACTGCTAATTTTACTATCATATACTTCTTTGATTACAATCCATTGTTTAATGTGGCATATAGAATGATGAATATAGACTGATTAGGGTATGTTTTATACTTTTTTCCTTTTACAAAGAGTAGATCCCTTGCTAATTAGGGGCATGTTAAAAGCTGAGGATTTAAAAACATTTTAAACAAAAGAAAATTGATCAGGACTTGAACATCTTAATTATGTATGGGTAATCTATTTGAGGCACCCCTATCTCCTCTTTAATATTCATGAGCGCGTATTCATAGTATTCATTTCTCATTCATATTTTCTCTATCCCCCCCGCCACCCCACACACACACTGAATACATTTAGATTTACTTACATATATACGCCTCAGCATCCTCCACTGGATATGAAGTACAGAGATACTGATCATGCTGAAATGGAGTATGATTGACACATTACTATATCAATTATCATACAGTGAGATCATGGCACACTTTAAGAATTGTTAGTTGTGTATCATGTAATATATGGAAAACTGATAGGTAATATTGCAAGACTTTTCTATGATAATTGTCTCGAATGTCTTGCTTCCAATGGATTCAAATGATTTATTATTGTACTTGATGTTATACACATTAACTTAGAAAATATACTACTATAAAATATTAATAGTTCACCCCTGCAGCTTCCTTTATTTAGCAGACTCAGTTATAACCCTTGCAAAATGCAAAATCTGTGCATTTTGTTTAAAATCTTTTTTATTAGTTTACAATTTATTTGCAGGATGAATACGTTTAAATTAATGTACATGTATTTCCAATTTAAACTCACTGTTATTTCTTAAAGATTTCATCATATCTGATATGAATAAATAAATCTTACACTAATTATATATAAGAATTGTTCAAATGAAATGGTTTGATAGATGGAAATTCAGAAAAGATTTTAACAAATTTGCGTTGATCTCTTATAATTCCAGAGGCTGTAAGTACTGCTCCTCTATACAATATTAATCATTAACGTGAAATAAATGGAAGAAAATAACTGTCTCAACATTGGGTCTGTCAATAAACAGGTTAAGTATTTATAGTATCTCTAGCCTACCAGGACTGATCAGGAAAATTTTAAAGTAATCATTATGTATATGCGCAAGTAATTTTAAAAATACTTTACAAGATTAATATTTCAAGAACAATCAGTTGCTAATACTATTAATATGTGTTCATCTCATTTTAGCCAAATCAACCAGACATTTCTTGTCTCTTATCTCACACCATGCAGACGAAAATTGTACTTAAGCAAAACAGGAAGGAATGAAACATTAGTGCTATTTCATTCCTTCCCATTTTGCTGTAGGAAAAGCTTTGGTCAGTTTTCAATCCAGCCCCATTGAACTCCTCTGTAACTATGTTTATCTATATCTGACTGGCTCTCTCTATCTCTCTCTCCGTCCGTCTCTCTCTCTCTCTCCTCTCTCTGTCTCTCTCCCTCCCTTCCTGTCTGTCTGTCTGTCTCTCTCTCTCTCTCTCTCTCTCCATCGCTTATCTCCCCCATCCCCCGAAGCACCCACGGCAGAAATAATTCAGAACACCTTTATCAGACTGCAAAAGAGAACCAGACTAAATGTTAAAATATTATGTTTGAAAAAAATTCAAATATGTTTAGAGTGTTTTTCCCCATTTTCTTTGCCTTAGCCGAAAGAAGTTGCCTTAAGACTGTTAAATGTTTTAAATACGATGCAAAGTACATATAGTGTTAAGGGTTTCTGAAAGATGTGTTTTTAGATCTAAAAAGAAAATGAACACCACAGACAGTCACGGGATTATAATAGAAGTTTTCTCAAATAAATAACCGCAACTCTATTCTCTAACGTAAAAATTGATGCTACGTGACAAACGCACGTAACTTGAATGATCCACGATAAGCATTGAGCCTTTACAGCAAACATACAGGTAGACCGTGGAATTTCTGGCAAATCAACCAAGATAAGATAGAGCACTTGTTTTAGAATAGCTGGTCAGCTGAAGTAACACTAGCACTTAGTAAAAAGAGAACTCTCGAAATGAATTGATGGAAATTAAGAACACATTATTTTCTTTAACAGTAAGAAAGTATTGTAGCTATGTGTCCACCGAAATAAAAAAAAAGTACAAGTATTCTTATTGTCAGGATTTTTTCTTCACTTCGTTCATGAAACCTTGGCAAACAGAAGGGAGCTCAGTCGGTAAAGCGCGAGGCTCCTAATCAGGAGGCCCAGGGTTCGGTCCTCGACCTGGTCGCCTTTGTTCCCTAATCTTTTGTTTGGTACATGTACAATGTGACAGGTTGAGACAGGAATCCTCGATCTGTCTATGTAACAGAATGTGAAGAAATGTCGGGATCAGCCCGTCACTCCCCCGTACACAGGAAATTACTGGAAAACCCTGTGATACTCTGCGTGAAATATAGTGTTGACTTATGTTGGCGCTTGTTTGGTATAGCCATCTCGCAAATATTTAGTAGAGTGATTGCACACGTTGTTCCTTTTCAGATTAGATTGTAACAAAATTTATTGTTCAAAATTATATTGCCTGGTAAGAAGTGAGATCTAGTAATAAAATGTCTAGCCCACCACATAAGAGCATGCCGATAAAATCTATATGAATTTTCTCTTTCAATATGTTGTCTTCCTGTGTAAATCGAAAGAACTTTTTTGAAGGAAAAAAAGATAATTAATAAGCTTGGAGAAGTCTCATGATATGAAATATCCTAGCACGACCTAAATCAGTGCAGTTTTTAAAATCAAAGCCGGGTGACGTGGTGTGATGCTGTACACTGCCTAGAACTAGTAGAAGCGACGAGCTTAATCCCACGTTCGCTTTGTTTACATCAACCCCATTTTAGTACATCATACATGTACTGATAGGGGATAGCAGCGTTTAAGATAAAGTGTGCCATCAATGGCATAATGGTAGGTTTCAATGTCTTGCAAATAACTGTAAGACCTGTTAAAAGAGATTACCAGGTGTCCACTGAAGGTTCCAACCGATTCTACAGTTTGCCTGAGTTTCATGTTCCTCTTTCTTTAGAACGATTGGTATGAATAATTTGCAATATTTTGCTGCTTTGTATATCTTCTCAAAAAACATGAGATTTCCATATTGTTTTGTTGCCGGTTTTTGTTGTTTCTGGGGTTTTTTGGCACACTTATCAAATTGTCGAAGTCCTGCTATCTCGTCTCTCATTAAGACGCGGTTCAATCACCAGTGACTAAATCTGTGAAATATGCAGTGTGTTGTAGGTACTGCTGCTGTAAAGATTTTTTTTATATATATATCTTTCCAGTAGAGGAATTCATCCCAAAATATAATGATGGTTACACCTCTAACAAAATCATGTTCTACGTGAAGATTACTTTTCATATAAAATCAACGAAACAGGATCATTGTGTAGATCTCATATAGACAACGAATAATATTATAATCAATGCCGGTACAGTATTCTAGTGAAATTGAATTGTAAATTATATAGCTTAGTTTTGAGACAAGACAGTATGGCAGCGTCTACATATGCCTTTGAAAAGTTGGAAATAAACGGCGAATTGCGTCTCTGTTTACACAAAATGTGATCAATAAACTGCCATGGTGAACAAAAAGGGAGTAAGCACGTCTCTTCTATCAGTTCTATTGCACACTATCGAAGCTTGTAAAGCTCTCATCTGATGGCGTGTTTAAAATATGGATTCCTCAATAACTATCATGTATGTGCCACTTTAATCGATTCGAAATCGAGGAGCGTTTTTTTTTTTTTTTTTTGTTTTTGTTTTGGACAGTGCGACTGAAGAGAGTTGTTGCACACATAATGGTTTGTTTGTGTGACCATTTCCTCACGTAACTTGCTAATAGATTTATAATTCCTCAGCCCCTGTGTTATTACTAGGCCCAGCTGACGTGCAAACAACAATGTTTAGAGAGTGCATGGTGACTCTCGAAATATTCACAATACAACGTGGACAGCCTACACCATCGAGTCAACGTGAATGACTTAGATAATTTCATTATTAACGGATAGGTAGATAGAGGAAGTCTATGAGATGGGGGAAGCGAGACAGAGAGAGAGATGGATAGAAGTATTAATAGATCACAATGTATGGATAAAGAGCGAGAGAGACAGACACACTCAGAGAGAAGGAGAGAGATAGAAGGGGAGACAGAGAGAGTGTAGAGAGAAAGAGAGAGATAGATAGAGAGAGAGAGAGAGAGAGAGAGAGAGAGAGAGAGAGATTATTCTCTTAGCGTGACATGGTCATAAAAGTATAAACCCAAGAGGCATTACGCACTTAACGTGTACGACTACACTGGACCCTGGTTGCTATTCACAGTGCCCACCGCAGGTGGCAGACCAAACTAGAAATAGACCTCTCAACTAGAAATCCACACCTCAAATACCGCCGCCAACATGTAACCCGTCTTGCGCCACAAGAGATAAAACCGAACCAGTGACGCAAGTTTCAGTATACAAGCGCTTAAAATTCACGCACCTGACCCGGACTTTCATCCTCACCTGTACCCTTTCTGATTTCAGGTAGATACACGACGATTGTATAAAGAAATAGTTGGAAGGTTGCAAAGAGAAAAGAGAGACACTGATAAGAAGATACAGTGGCGCACAGAGAAATAAAGACAGAGAGGAGATTGTTGAGATAGTCCATATAAACGCAATTTGCCTTTCTAAGCGTTGGCTCTAAAATTATGTATTTAGGAAATAAAATATGAGCAGGTGGCTTTTAGTGTTGGGTTTTTAAGCGTGTCTTTTCTTTTCAGTTTTAATTTATGTTAAAATTTGTATTTGCAAGAGCATCTAGTAGATCTACGTACACTTATTTTTGTACATTAACGGTATTTTTTTTTAAGTAAGTGCAAAATTTTCAGTTGCACATTATTGATCAGATCATATAAAAGAAATAAAGACCACACAACGTGGTATAAATTGATATTCAAATTGCCAAAATCAATTGGAACAAAAACAACAAACAAATCCTAATTGGACCCATGACCAGTTCAAGCCAACACAATTGTACACGATCACAGTACGGCGAAAAGAAAACAACACCATGAAAAACAACTATTTAATCTAAGTCGCTTGCAAAGGAGACACATGGCCAAAATCACTGATGCCCCCAAAAGAGGTTGCATTGAAGTCAGTTTTGCCCATCAATCCTTATAAATTGTCCGTCCAATTTTCATTTCTACTTATCCGAAAACTAAAGGCTGTCACCTACACCTACACCAAAAATTAATAACGACAATGGCTGACAGGGAGAGAGAGAGAGAGAGAGAGAGAGAGAGAGAGAGAGAGAGAGTTGGCGTATAGATCTCTTTTTTATTTTGAAATGTAAAGCTAACTGGAGATTTCAAGAAACAACAAGACCACTTATCTTAAAGTTATACTTTAAAGAAAAGTAGAATAAAGTTCGTTTTAAATAATAATTATGTCTTGAGAGAAAGAAAGAGATATAGATAGGAAGAGAGAAATAACAAAAGAGTACCATCGTATTGACATCGATTAAATAAGTAGATCACAAAGCGACCTGATTGGGATTCACACCCCGGATTTCACGATAAGGGGTTGCGCGCTCTACTGGCTGGGCTACCTTAAACATTTAGCCATTTGAAAGACGTAAATAGTTAGATCAACTAGATAATATCGTAGCCCTATTTTTGGAAGCCTCGGTAAGAATTTAAACCTAGATGGGCAAAACGGAGGTTAGGTTTTGATGTTGATTCTTTTAACAGCTTGAGCAAATACATCCCATCGTTATGTTGATGTAAGTAAAGATTTGATTTATTCCGCGTTTAGAATGTAGAATATAAGAATGAATAATTATAAACCTGCGGCAATATTATGTCTATAATACTACAACTAAGGTGACCTTCCCACCGCCCAGTCACTGTCATGGCGGCGGTAAATCACCCTGCTGGGATCCTATTTTGACGGGAACAAGATAAGCCGAACAGTGAACAACAAAAAACGCCAGGAGCGATCAGTAACAAAGGCTGTGGCTGTAACTTTTGGATTGTCACCACAAATCAGACTAAAACACCAAGTCGATAAGCAGATAGATGTGTGATGTTAAATAAAGTCTACGTAGAATAAAGCCTACGTGTGTGCAACATAACCGATATACAATCATGTATATTTGATTTTCGTTGCGACTTTCGATAACCCTTGAATTAAATCGTGACTAAGAGATCTATGAGAGAAAGAAAAAAAAATTGAAGAAAAATTGTCCGGTTCAGAAACCTGGTGTGTTGAGCATTTTAAGGATATTAAGCCAGCTATCGATAGAGAGAGAGAGAGAGAGAGAGAGAGAGAGAGAGAGAGAGAGGGGGGGGGAGAGAGAGAGATTGAGACTGTCTATTATGTTACAAGGCAAGTGCACAACAATGCTGAGAGAGGGGGAGGGGGGGGGGGGAATTGATTGATTGACTGTCTATTATGTTACAAGGCAAGTGCACAACAATGCTGACCTCAGGACTGCTACGAAATACGAGACTATGTGTGTACTAGTGCATTACTGAATTAACTCAATGGAGACTGAGGAAGGGCTGTGGACGCCCCGGTCGTATATGACCGGTAGAGTTCATATTTTCGCCCTTCTACATGCTATGTGGTAGTAGTTCAGTTCATTTAACGTCCAACGTCAGCAATATATAGACTATATTGTGGACGAGCCCCAAGGATGATGTCTGACAATTTTATGTGCTGCCACACACGAGACATGACGAGGATACCATGACTTATTTTAGCTAAGTCACATTAAACTGACAGCGACCTAACCAGTGAAGGGCGAAATCGCCAGGGCTCGAACCACTGACCTCCTGCGTCGGAACCGATATTCTACCCCCCCCCCCCCCCCCTTTCCTTTTTTTACATGCTATATAAGCGATCTAAGAGAACCCGCTTCTAAAGTAAAGTACCAATCTTCATTTAGGATAACCCTGTTTCCATTAGACCGTAATTATGCGTACAAAAAAAAGGGTGGGGGTGGGGGGTTGGTGTCGATCGATCAAACGTGGTCTTATTGATCCAATAAGTTAAAGAGACAGCAAGAAAAAGAGGAAGTGTGTGAGAGTAAGAGAGATACGGAGAGAGGGGATGGAGAAAGAGAGAGAGAGAGAGAGAGAGAGAGAGAGAGAGAGAGAGAGAGAAGAGAGAGAGATAGAGAGAGAGAGAGTAAGGAGGAGGAAAAGGATCACAAGACAGAAGCTGCTTCATAACATTACTGATCTTAATAGAGATATTGTCGGTCATCCAGCAAAGCTAACCATGTTGCAAACATTGACGTGACTAACTCAGCTGTAATAATAATACTAAAACAGAGTGAGAAGGGTTGGGGATACTGCGAAAAGCACGATGGCAGTGAGGATACCACTCTAGCTACCTAACAGAAAATAAATTTTGGTTGGTCCAAAACAAAAACAGAAAAGAAGTAAACAAACTAAACTGAAAAACTTGTTGAAAACTTAATGGCATTTCTTCACAAATGATTTGATATTTCACAATTCACATTGAGAGCTACTTGATACATTGTGTTTGCATAACTAGAAATTTTTTAAAGTATCTTATTGCAAACTAGGAAGAAACACAGCTGTGACAGAGAGTCAGGTGTCATCAATTGATGAGGGAAACACTTCTCAGTAAACTGCATCATCTAGGATCATTATGGTATTTCAATAATTGTTATCCCTAGTAAAATAATAAACTGTGATATAGATGAGATATTG
Organism: Elysia chlorotica; assembly: GCA_003991915.1. Lineage (NCBI taxonomy): Eukaryota > Metazoa > Mollusca > Gastropoda > Plakobranchidae > Elysia > Elysia chlorotica. The sequence goes on along the minus strand of RQTK01000004.1, from coordinate 827,848 downwards.
CATTGGGTTTGATTTTACAATCTACAGTGTTGTAATTAATTTTGCCAGTGTGAATAAAAAAATATTGTACATTTTTTCGAAAATGGTATAAATTTAAAAATGTTTTTTTCAGAGGTGTATTTTAGAATGGAAACAAAAATTTAAGCTGTTTCATATATCTTTGACCTTTAATTAAAAGATCATAGAAGACCATGATATGAGTATTTAGTATAAAAAGTAATGTTTAAATTATGTTATTTATGCACAATATGTGGAGAAAATAAAAGCCTGGTTTCTTTCACTTTGATTAATTTTAAAACCTCAAAAGCTTCTTTGGCTTAAAAATAATGAAATAAGTTACGTCTGACTGCTGATTAAAAAAAAAATGAAAATCAACAAAAGAAAGGAAACCAGCCAAAGAAATATTGAAAAATATGCAGCATAACTGACAACCGCTTTCATAAGATTTACCTTAAAAGAAATATAATAAAATGATATATCAGGATATTAAATTTGTTGAGCAAATAAACTGCATTGCAAAATTTTAACAACTCATTCTGGCATAAAAAAAAAAATGAAACTCCAAAGCCTCCAATATTGAATGATGTGATGTTTGGTTAAGTTGTTCATAACATAAGGTGCACATTATTTGTTTCAACTTGTCATAAAAAGAACTTTGAAACTATTCATACCATTGACTAATTAATGATTTAAAAGTAAATTGCATGTTGAGATTTAATATGCATGGTTTTAGGACCTTTTTCAGAATTGATCGCCTATGTGCATTTACTATCCCTAGATTTATTTAAGTTGAAAAAAAAAAAGGAAAGATTATTTGTTACAAAATATATCATGCTCCAGCATATTTAATTTATAAATATCTTTCTAAAGATAAAGAGAAGATCTATTGTTTGTAAGATTTTAGGCACAATGATATTCATATATAATAAAAAAAAAAATTAAACATATATATTACATCAGTCTTAACCTTTAGATGTGAACTATGCTTGACTTTGTTAACCCTCAAATATAGCATACAAATCAAGAACCCGTGACACAAGATGATTAGTCACGTGCTGTTAAAATTCAAGTCAATCCTAGGACAACCAATAAATGATCACCCAGCAGTTCAAGCTGAAACTAAGAAAAATTAGATCGCACTGTGAATAATAATACTGTGAACAAGAGCCCTTCCAGCTGTTCTTCAAAAAAGTTTGTAAATTATAAAGAGATAATAATTTTTAGTTTTTATAAAGAATACATTTGATATAAAAATTAACTGTAACCAACATGTATACAACAATGCAGGCTTACGCTTCTGGGTTTTGCATCCCTCATCAATAAATCCTGATATTGAGCATCTGGAGGAGTTGCTGATATTTCATCTCCTTTGATGGCATTTGCTCCAGGAGTGACCAACAGTATCCATAAAACACTCCAAATAATTTTGAAGGAATTAAAATCTTGATAGTTCCACATTTTCAGTTCTCAAAAAATCTCTAAAACCTGGGGAGGGTGGAGGAGAAATCATGATGTAATGAGTGGCTTATTAAAGTAGATCTTGATCTTACCAATCTTAATTAAGTTTTGCCTCAAATTTCACACTCAAAGTTTATTTTTTCATTTTAAAAGTCTTTTAAAATCGTCCCCTGGAATAGAATGCTTTTTAAAACCTAAATCCTTGTTAAATACTACATTAAAAATTAATGAAGCCCATTGCTAATGTTGATGTATCAGTCCATTATTTGGGCTTTAAAATACCATTGGTATTAGCCTACATGTTACATGACAATATTTGTACAAAATCACTAGACCTAGATCTATCTGTAGTGCAGAATTTTTCCACTCGGCCAAAAGTCTAGAAAAAAAAGGCTGGTCAAGGCGTTACAAAGAGGTTATATTCTTGAGATCAACAAAACGTTGCTTTCCGATATATATATATCTTACAAGTAGGCCTATATAAAAAAAAGTCCTGAGTAGGCTATTTGGCGGGCCTACAAACATTCTAATCTGAATCGATTTGAAAAACTATAGCCTATAATGACTTAGTTCTAACCTAGTGTCAGACTCTCATCTAGAATCTAGAACTAGATCTAGATACATTCTAGGCTAGAAAGCAGGCTAATATACATGGCTTTATAATGAAAAAAAATGTTCTAAGCAATTTATTTTTAAAATTTACATTTGTATTATTATTAGACTCTAGATCTAGATCTAGATCTAAATCTTGACCGTAAGAATACTAAGAATAATGCTCAGTCAATGCACAAACAAGACGTAGCTTATGTCCCATCGTAACAATAGGAATTTATAAGGCTTTCAGCGAGACATAAGCTAAATCTACATCATGTTTGTGCACTCTACCCTAGATCTATCTTGAGTTTTAATCTACATAAATGATAAATCTAGATCTAGATCTAGATTCTAGGTGTAGATCTAATCCCTAAAGACTTACATTGCTGCTTGCACTGTAAGGTCTATTCTAACGTAAGGGGGTCTGTGGATCCGAAAATTGATGTCATCTAGATCTAGGCTACACTTAAATTAGTATTATAATCTATAGACCCTAGTTTCAACTTTCAAGCCAGGCCTATTCAGTGTTCACGACAGGTTTTCGGTCTATTGGATCCAGCAGTAAACATAAACTAATGACATGCAGCAGGTTTTGACAACCTATGTACTGGGCCAGAATCGGGGTTGCTCATAGTGTTAACGATCAGAATCGAGTCTACTAAATACAAACAATAAATATTCGAGCTCGCGCACGTCGCATCATCGACTTTTCTTCCTGTCCTCGCAGCCTCCATGATAGCCTTTTCTGTGTGAGTGGGTTCTTCAAACGTTTTCATTTTATCATTACTTTTCATTGATATTTTAGAATTATAATGATAAGTAAACCATATAAAGCTTAGACAATAAGATCGAAATGTGAATCTAATAATAATGATGATGATGATGATGATGATGATGATGATGATGATGATGATGATGATGATGATGATGATGATGATGATGATGATGATGATGATGATGATGATGATGATGATGATGATGATGATGATGATGAGGTAATAATAATAATAATAATAATAATAATAATAATAATAATAATAATAATAATTTATATAGAGCCTTCCACATGTAGTACCAAAGCGCGTTACATTATTGAAGATGAAAGCACATAAAAATTATGCATCAAAAGTATACAATATAACCAACAAGTGATAACTATTAGAATATACACAACAAAATTACTAACAACGAACAACACAATACCTAATGCGATAATTGTGGTTGGGTAATAGATTATAACTTAACAGCTATTTTTGAAATGGAAATTTTAAAAATATATTCTAACCATAATGACAACATTAGTTTTAATTAATTTATATAAAAAATGTGTTATGTAAAAGTAGAGTTGGTCCCAATCTCGACAGATGATTGAGTAAAAAATAATTAGTGTCTAGTTAAACGACATGAGTGAGGTAGGTTTGCTTTACTTTCGCTGTGTCACGAGCCTCAGCTAATAGTTCATTTAGCTACCCATCCGTGCTAGGTTGACACCCACGACTTTATTTCTTTGTGTACAAATTCGTTTGTCTTATCGTCCTTACATGAAATTTCTAAAATCATTCTATAGCACTTGTTCTTAAAAGCCGGTATTCTCTTTGTAGTATCATCTTGTTACGGGCGAACTTACGCAGTAGTAAAGGAGGGTGGACGTACAATTTAATCTTCTAGAGAAATTGATGCTCGTGATGCTTCAGGTAGGCCTATTGTTTAGTTTGGCCATGCTTTTGGATAGTCTTGTCTTTATTTCCACAACATCCATAGTAAACGTAGGCCTAGATCCGAAGTATTTAAAAGACACAAAGGCTACAAAATGCCTTAATTATTATTTGGTCCCTTTAATAAGTGCACCGTATCGCAGTTGCAAATGGGCTTTTGTAAAGACTGATGTAATGATCGGTGGTTTGATCTACCTTAATAGGTGTTGTAATCATAATAACTATGTTGCCGTTCACAACAATTACATTATTACAATTTATACCACTGTTTTCATCAGATTACAACTTAAAGTTTTTATATAATCATATATTTTTATTTTTATTTTTTAAAACCTTTAAAGCCTTTGCCACATAGGAACCTCTCTATGAAATTAAGAGGCGTTGAAACAGCAGGCAGCCGCGCTCACAACCAGTCAATAAATCGTTTTAATATTTATGCTTTTGGTGAAAACATAACACTTTTAACAAAAATAACTTGTTACTCAGTTAGGACTCAACTAAGAGTTTCAACTTCGAAAACCAGTATAAGGTTGTTAAATACGGATTTCGTCCAACTGTAGGATACTAACAGCAGAAAATATAACATTCCTAAAAAGTACAACCTTTTAAAAAGTAACTCTTCGATGAATATATAATTATTATTAAGGATTTAATGTTACCAATACCAGTATTAAACTCCGTGCGTTAGTTCATGAACACTCGGTTTTTACAAGTATCGCCCATAACTCTTTTTTGCCAGATTTTTGTTGTAGCATGGCCATAAAAAGATTCGCAGTTCGGCCTATTTTACGAAGGACATCCTATGGTTATCCCCGAGACTCTCTAAAAATTGTACGTGTATGTCCTGTGCGGAGAGAGAGAGAGAGAGAGAGAGAGAGAGAGAGAGAGAGAGAGAGATATAGATGTGGAGAATAATGCGAACAAATACATGTGTCAGCTCTCTCAGATGAAGCAGGTAAGTCTTTGATGAATCTGAGTGTCACATTACGGTTATCTCTACACTGTCTTAACATTGAATTTTCTGTTCAAACTTGTTTAAAATAATAATGCATGCATCAAATAAAGCATAATAGAAATTTTCATAGTGTTTGTAAACGAATCTAAATGGTCTGTTTTACAGAATGTGGGCCAATTTATTTTTTAATAAGAATAGCAGTTACTCGAGTCATTATCAATATGACCATGTTTGGATTTCTCTGTTTACTATATATTGCGGATTCAGTATCTTACAAATATAAGAGGAGGGGGGGGGCATATCAACAGTATCATAGTGAAAAACTGTGCACGATGACATTGCCAATGATGATATATCATCAAACAATGTATTTATAATGATGATGGTGATGATGATGATGATGATGATGATGATGATGATGATGATGATGATGATGATGATAATGATGATGATGATAATGATGGTGATGACGACGATGATGATGATAATGATGATGATGATGATGATGATGATGATGACGACGATGATGATGATAATGATGATGCTGACGCTGATGAAGATAATAGTCTGAAAAGGAGGAGCAGCAACAGCAGCATGACGATGATGATGATGGTGATTATAATGATGACAACGATAAAACAATATGTTGGACTAGCAAACGTTTTGTGTTGAAAACACACTTAAGCATAATTGTATCCCTGTTGATGATTAAATTCTTCACAGTCCTTATATTTTTATGGATACTCTTAGGATACATTGAAACAACAACAACAACAACAACAACAACAACAACAACAACAACAACAACAACAACAACAACAACAATAACAACAACAACAATAACAAAATCCAACCAAACAAAAACAATACGCATTGTTAGTACAATCTTTTTATGTCAGATAACAATGTTTAACCATTGTAAAATTCTTTAATACGGATTTCAAGGAAGCAGAGAGAAACTGTTTATGCAATGACTGTGGACTCGTTTAACGGTATCTTTATATTAATTTTGTACACCGAAATATTTTTTTAAAAAAAAGCATAAATCCAAGATGCGCGTCACTGCCTTGAATTTTGTTTTAAAAAACTCAATTAAACTTAATGCACTCACTCACTCTTGCTCTTGCTTATTCTTGCAGAAACAAACACTAGTTGGCTCCCCCCCCCCTCTCTATCTCTCTCTCTCTCTCTCTCTCTCTCTCTCTCTCTCTCTTATATCTATCATGTTTCACTAACTTACTAAGGGAATGATATATGGCGACCAGTTATGAAATGTAGCATGCATCATTCAAAGTTAAAGAAATAAAATTAATGTAGACAAACTTTTGGTAGTTTTAGCTGAGACAAAAAATGAAAAAAAAAAATGGATTTAACAAAAGACAAATAGGCAATATGCAACATTTATTTTTTATCTTAGTGCAAACCCTGATCTCACAGTTAATGATACGCCTACATGTTTAAGCGTTTTGTTATTGTTTTTGGTTGGTTTTTCTTTGCTGAGATTTTTTTAGCTAATAAAAATCCCGGAGCGTGTGGCTCTGTCCTGCATGCCCTATTTAATCATGATTATCCACCAGCTAGATCTATTAACAGCAGGCTAGATTTAGGGTGATCTAACGGGACTGCCAATACGTTTTGATACTTCGGAACTGACGTGAAACCGTAAGTATTTTAAGAAACATATTTTTTTCTTTATAAGAGAATATATAAAGATTTGTCATGCATTTGTGTTCCTTTACAAGATTTAAAAATTCTCTACATTAATTTTGAACTAAGTTAGATCTTGGCCAAAAGCGAAAGGAGCCAAACAAAATCAATAATTATAATAGCTCACAAAAGTAGGTCAATCTATTTATAGTGATCACGTGAGTAAGAACCATTGCTGTATGATTGTTGGTCTTTTTTCGATAACCACGCACAACTTCCGGAGCGGTGTGTATGGAAGGAAGCAAACGTTTGCATTTTGCAGTAATCATTCTGGCAATCTCGGCATTTTGTTTTTGTTGTTGTTGTTGTTGTTGTTGTTGTTGTTGTTGTTGTTGTTGTTGTTGTTGTTTTTGGTCCGATATTTGTCCCCTGTAAGCGTAACTGGTTGGGTTGGTGTTAGTATAATGTGACCGGCTCGAACAAAATTTCAGTTGAATAGCAACTATTGGGACTATTCTGATATTTCAAGTTCTTTAACTTATTTATTAAATGTGAGTAAAAACAAACTTTCTTTAAACAGTACAGTTTTACAGGGTACATTTGGCATAAAAAAATTGTAAACTTATGCAAAGATTTAACCCTTTTACCGAACACACATTTGGATGTTATAAGGTTTCATACTTTTCAAAATTATTGGATTCAAGGGGTGAAATCTGTCTATCATTAGCAGCAGTAGTAGGACTACTAGCGTAATTTTCTAGATCGGATTATTGATGTATTAAAAAAGGAGAAAGCAAAATTGTATTAACTGGTGGCAAGGAGTCTAAAAGTTCCCCTTTCAAGAATCGGCGTACATGCTATTCCACTGTAATCAACTTGTTCGTATGAACGGGGAATCCAGCTTCTGTATCTAAATTTGGACTGAAGGCGTTTCAATATCAGTTGAACAATAAATATTACGTAATCAATAAAGATTACTCCCTTTTTGAGGTTCAATTACTTAATTCCACCCTTCTATTAATAATTGTAATTGCAAAACTTCTATTCACAGTGATGCAGGAACTATGACCTAAGTCATTGATAAAAATTAATATTGGCGTTATGTGTAAAGGAAACTAACATAACTAAAACAGAAATTGATTCTATCTTATGTAAATCGTAAGTTTTACCTTGTGATGTTGTTGTTGAGTTGGTTTAACGTCCAACATCAGCACTATATAGGCTATATTGTGGACGGGTCCCAAAACGGACGTCTGACAATTATATGTGCCGCCACACACGAGACAGGGCGGGGATACTATGACCCTTGTCTCAGCCGGTCACATTATACTAACACCGACCCAAAAAGTGAACACAATCGTCAGGATTCGAACTTGGATCTTCAGCGTCGGAAGCCTATGTTCTACCCAGGACCACCGCGCCCCCCTTTACCTTGTGAAAAGGCACGTTTTATCTTCTTTTTGGTCTATTGTACACCCAGTTCATTTTCTTTTGTCTTTTAATCTTTTACCCATCATACGGCACATTTGTTCTGCGCATTAAATGATTAATACACTTGTGGTAGTAGCTCTTTGTATTGATCTGCACTTTTTGCATTTTGAAGTATTGAAACAAAAATCAAAGCACAATCATTCATATATACTTTTTTCAAAATTCTCAAAATAATATTGCGCACACAAGGAATATACCTGAGTTTATCATGAGAGATGTAAAGGTTAAGTTGCTGTCACTGTTGGATTAAGGAGAGACTGAGTCCATATTTACTTTAAATTTTGCTGTTTCTGTAAAAAAAAATTGACATTATAAAGGTTGTGTATTAACAATAATAATGATAATAATAATAATAATAATAATAATAATAATAATAATAATAATAATAATAATAATAATAACAATAATAATAATAATAATAATAATAATAATAACAATAACAATAATAATAAAAAATTAAGACAATAATAGTATATAATTATGCAGTAGTAGTAGTAGTAGTAGTAGTAGTAGTAGTAGTAGTAGTAGTAGTAGTAGTAGTAGTAGTAGTAGTAGTAGTAGTAATACTACTTCTAGTTGCAGTAGAAATAGCACATGTATTAACTGTATACAAGCTACAATATGAAATGATATTTATAACAATCGTTTTTGGTGTAGCCGCTCATAAAAAGGTTTGATTACTCTTACTTTAATTGAAATTTGGCTTACATCAAATGTTATCCTTTTTTTTCTTGCCTTGCCATCTCCCGTAACTGGAATTATTAAACTTTGGAGAATTTTAATTTACCTTTTTTTCTTTGTACATAAAACAACTCTGTAAATTACATTTCCTTAACCTGCTGCACAAGCGTCGATTATCAGGGCTTGAATAATTAACCTTTGTTAACCGTTTGATGTATAAAAATTCAGTGGTATAATTCCTGGTATCTAATTAGATAAAGTGGTTTTCGGTCCTGGTCCTGACGACTCTCCTACTACATACAGAAAATTGGACAGCTGTCAGCATAGTTTAGTCAAAAGTCGCTGATACCCCAGTTCTGTCTGTGTAACGCAGTACATGAAAACATTGTCAGACATTAGTCTTTGGACTGATAGCCGTCTAGGGACCACTTCTCCATAAAAGAAGGCAAATAGAACTTTTCTTTTTATTCCGCTTATCTTCTAAATTATTTTATTAACGAATCGCGTTTTTTTTGTTTGTTTACATGTTTTCCCTCTCCATCATTCAAGGTTCACGCCTCTAGCTCTGAATGCCACTCTGACTTTTTGACATGTCAAAGCAATGCGTGGTTGGTACCTGGCCATTCTCCAAAGAACCTGCGCGAGTGGCTTTAGGGGCTTTGCTGAAAGGCCGCTCTGCTACCGATGCTGTTGAAGCGGGAATAAACGGTAAGTGTAGGGAACACTATCTTTATTCACTGATTTGCCACATTGCCCATCCGACTAGTGCTTTGAATTTTAGACACAGAAGGTCCGTGGCTCAAGTCTCACCTGGCGCACCCATATCCGCGTAGGGTTACACAGAAAAATTTGAGAAGGTAAACATTGCCTCAAAAGTATGCTCAATCTTTGTTTGTAAGTGGGTAAAAAACAAAACAAAAACAAAACGTCGACGAGAAACCAGCGCGTGGTTTTTGAACTTGTCTGGTCAGTCAGTGGTGATAATTTTATTACACATACACCGACACCACCCTAGCCGGTAGAGAAAAATGGAACGGATGTCAATCACTGATGTTAAAGTTTCCATATATTTATTATGTAGAGCCATCGAAGTTTTTGTTGTTGTTGTATTCAATTGATAATTCCTACCAAAAGCAAATAAACTGCACAAAAGATTACATTCCCCAACAACAAAAATGTGAATAAAACTAAAGTCAACAACTGAAAACAAAAAAAACAAACAAGAAACATGTTCAGAACAAGGAAAGGGGAACAAATCAATCTTTAAACAGTGCATAGTTTTTTTTAGATTACTCCCCCTATTCAACAGCAAAACTAAGTCATCATCATCACCGTTGTGACTGGCGTAAATAATTATTATCATATATTATGCTACCATGACAAACGAAGCTCCCATCCATTTCAGTAATAGTTAAAATATAGTCATTGCTGTAATGGTTATCTGTGGCGTAAATTGCTTGTTTTGTAGTGCATGCACATTCAAAAATACCAAATGTAAAACACAATTCTATGAACTCAGCGAAGGCTTTATTTGTTTTTTTTTATTATCGTATTTTTATACATTGCCAGTTTCTGTCAGCTTCATCGTATCAGCTATGCGAATGTAAGACTTTACCATTGCGCCTTACTAGTCTCCTCCCAATGATAATGTGTTATTTTTTGTACCTCATTTTTTTCCAACTGAAAAGAACAACAGAAAAGAGAAAAATAAAGAAACAACCAACAACAACAACAACTAAAAAATTCTGACAGAATGTTCGTATGTTTAGTTGCAAGCTGTCACCTTTACCTTTTTTTTACAAACATTATTGAAATTAATAGTGCTCATAAACATAATAAAAGGTGCACTTTCCATTTACAGTATATACGAGGGCAGGCTGATAAATAAGGGCCGTTTTTGAATAACTTTTTTATTTGAAGGACTACAGAAGCAAGTTACACATCAAATGAAAACTTAGAGTCTCCCCTATCTGATGAACTATCATTTTTCAACATAGTCACCATCGCGTTCAATACAGAGGCGCCAGCGTTGTACAAGTTTTCGCAAACCGTCGGCGAAGAATTCTGGTGTCTGGGATCGGCACCAAGAGCAAACATCCGCCTCAAATTATGCATCGGTTTCATAGTGATTTCCTTTGAGATGTTTCTTCAGCAAAGGATATAAGAAAAAGTCAGACGGGGCCAAATCAGGACTGTATGTCGGATGTGGTATGGTAGGAAGTTCCAACTGCTGTAAAGCGCACTGGGTTTGGCGACTGGTGTGTGGCCGAGCATTATCGTGCTGGATGACTTTGTCCTGTCGAACCCGTCTGAGTCGGCTCATCAATGCACGCAGAGTTGACACATATCTCTCTGAATTTATTGTTGTGCCTTGCTCCAAAAACTCAATATGGACGATACCTTCCATGTCCCAGAATATTGTCAGCAAAACCTTTCGAGCTGATGCGACGACTTTGAACTTCTTAGGGGCTGGAGAGTTCATGTGTCGGTACTGCAAAGACTGCATCTTGCTCTATGGATCAAAGTGATGCACCCAAGACTCATCACCAGTGATGATGCTCCGCAGAAAACGCTAGCCGTCATGAGTGAAACTTTCCAACAGTTATGTACAGATCATTTACCTCTGTGCCTTCATTTCCACAGTGAGATGTCTCGGTACCCATCTTGCCGAGACTTTCTTGTAACCAAGGTGGACTGTGATAATGTGATGAACTCGTTCTTTTGAAATGACAAGCGCATTTGCAATGTCTATTTGTTTCACTCTTCTATTTGCAACAATCATTTCGTCTACCTTCTGTAGAAGCTCAGACGGGTTCGACAGGAAAAAGTCAAAGACGTTGTCATCCAGAACAATAATGCTAGGCCACACACCAGTCGCAAAACCCAGTGCGCTTTACAGCAGTTGAAAATTCCAACCATACCACATCCGACATACAGTCCTGATTTAAGCCCCGTCTGACTTTTTCTTATTTCCTTTGCTGAAGAAACAACTCAAAGGAAATCACAATGAAACCGATGCAGAAATTGAGGCGAATGTTAGCTCTTGGTGCCGATACCAGACAAAAAAATTCTTCGCCGACAGAAAGCAAAAACTTGTACAACGCTGGCGCCACTGTATTGAACGCGATAGTGAATATGTTGAAAAATGATAGTTCATCAGATAGGTGAGACTCTAAGCTTTCATTTGATGTGTAACTTGCTTCTGTAGTCATTCAAATAAAAAAGTTATTAAAAAACGGCCCTTATTTATCAGCCTGCCCTCGTACAAATATATGACAGAATGTTCGTATGTTTAGTTGCAAGCTGTCACCTTTACCTTTTTTACAAACATTATTGAAATTAATAGTGCTCATAAACATAATAAAAGGTGCACTTTCCATTCACAGTACAATAACATAAAAAGATAATAAAATTATTGAAATTAATAGTGCTCATAAACATAATAAAAGGTGCACTTTCCATTCACAGTACAATAACATAAAAAGATAATAAAACATTGAAAAATACACTAGAAAAAAAGAAAAAAAAAGAAAAAAAAAAAAAAAAAAGAAGAAAGGGACAGCATCTACAAAAAAAGGGGGAAAATAAATTATGGCCTTCTAATCTATCTGTCGTCCTCTGAACAACACTGTCATTTAACTCCTATTACTACCCATAACGCTTTCCATTACGGCTACGTTGCATGCCAGTGGCCGAGGAAGACTGGAGCTACGGGCCGTATCACGTGGGCTGTGGCGGATGGCGAAACTTGGCCGGCGAGCTGCAGCTGGACGCAGCCATAATGGACGGAAGGGACCTCAGCTTTGGAGCTGTCACAGCGCTCTCAGGGTACGGAACTAACTATTGTATGTGTTGAAATTGCAATCGTTGGGGTGAGCTATTATAGTTTCGGGATAGATCTAGTCACAATGAAAACGGCCATTATTTACAGCATAGTGTTTGTTTTGTTGTTGTTCCCTTTTAAAAATGATCTCTCAGTCTCAGCGTTGGAGCTGTGGCAGCGTTCTGTGGGTAGAGAACTGCCTGTTGTGTGTGTTGATGGGTTGATGTGTCGATGTGTCGATCTATCTAGCACGCTATAGTTGTGCGAAAGTTTTCAGTGACGAATAATAACATTGTAAATGGCCATTCTTTGCAGCATCGCGTTTATCTCTTTTTTTTTCCCGCTTTAATGATCTTGCGGCTTTGGAGCTGTGATAGCGCTGTATGGGTAGGGAACTGTTTATTGTATGTGCTGAGGTGTCAAATAATCTATGTAACTATTTCTTCAGTCATCCTCGGGCGATCTCCGTGGCCAAACGCGTCCTCACACACAGCAGGCACAGTATGCTGTCGGGAGCCGGAGCTTCAGCCTTCGCTGTAGAGCATGGGTTCAAATCCCAGCAAGGCCTGGGCAGAGATAAGGTAGGCACACATCTCGGACTGATTTGATTGGTTGATCGGCTGGGGATTGGGTGTTTATTTTCTTAATATCCAATGTAAGAAACTCGGCTATATCGCGGACGGCCCCTAGACTAACGTCTGATAGTTACCAGGACTCCTGTCTCACTCGGTCACATAATACTGAAACCATACCAAGGTGCAGGACGAAATACGACAAATAAATAATTATTTGCCCAGTCGTGAGATCAAACCATGAAGACTGATTTAATCATTGGGAAATAAAAAACATTTTAAACTGACAAACAAAATAATTTATTTTTGGTTTTATATATAAAATAAACATACAACTGTATATCTTAAAACAATAAGTGACAGGCATGTTCAGATTAGTACACCAAATTGCTATTTTTTAACAGAAAATACTTCTCTTAAGTTTAACTAAGGGAAGACATATTTGATAAGTACAGAATTACCAGGTTAAAGTCGCCAAAAGTACTAACAGTAACAACTATGCTGTTAAAGAGGGCATGAAAGAATGTGTGCGTGTTTATGTAGTTCTGAAGAAGTTATCATTTAAAAAGCGAAACATTGTTTATGTTTTCTTGGGCTACATGCCTAAGCTTGTGCCTATGTGTTCTTGCTATCTTGCATAAGATGTTCATATAAACTTAATGTACTTACCAACTTTTTTCTTTCTTTTCTTTTCTGGGAAGACTGTTGTACCTGAGAAAAAAGCGAAAGATCAATCAGGACACGACACACTAGGACTCTTATGTGTTGATCAAACTGGCAACTTAAGTGCTGGTAGGTAGCCCTTCTACTCTCTCAACCAGTTTACTACATTTTACTTGTGTCAATATGTTTGCGTGAATTATGTATTAATTCATTAAGAGGAAACATCGTTGAGGATCACAATAATTATTGTATGAATCAAACGTATAGCCTGCATATATTGGCTTCAATATGAATTCTCCTTTATCATCAACACCATCATCATCATCATCATCATCATCATCATCATCATCATCATCATCATCATCATCATCATCATCATCATCATCATCATCATCATCATCATCATCATCATCATCATCATCATCAATGAAGCTAGCTGTTTAACGAACTCTTTCTCCCCCTCCCCTTCTCTCTCTCTCTCTCTCTCTCTCTCTCTCTCTCTCTCTCTTCCTATTTCTCTTAGAAATTCAGTTCCAAGTAAGAGACTGCTAGTAGAATGATCTTGTTTGCTTTTATTTAAAGAAACTCCCTTAGTCTTATTTGTATTTTTTTAACTATGGGAAGTTAAACGAGTATCATGCCTTTTCTCTTTTGCATTAGGATTTTGTATCGATTTTTTTCAAGTAGGTGAAAGCCTAAGTTGTTCTTCCCACCTAGCCCACGGCTACAAGAAAGGTCAATGCCTTTATATAATTCCTGATCTGGTTTGGAAGAAATACATGAAGCTTTCTTTTCTTTTTTATTTTAGAAGGAAAAAAACTGACGCGAGTGGTGAAGCGTTGGTCTACCATTTGGAAGGTACTCGGGTTCGAAACTGACTATCGGTTAAAAAAAATACTGTTTGGTTTCTTTGCGACGACTGGCTGGATCGGTGTCATTATAATTTACCTGGCCAATTCAGGAGTCCAGTTATTGCCACACTGTCTCTGTGTGGCACCTTCTAACATTTTTATACGTTAATCTTGGGGTCCGTCCACAAGATAGTCTATGTAGTGCTGCATTTGGAATTTACGTTACCAATTCAACTCAACTTCTCTCCATTAGGTGTATCAACCAGTGGTGCTGCCAACAAGCAACCAGGCAGAGTGGGCGACAGTGCTCTACCAGGTGCTGGCTTGTATGCTGGTGAGTAATTGTAATAAAGAGCATCAGGAAACTAATGGTAGAGTTCGACTTTTTCTTGACAGATGGTATTATGGGGTAGGTTGCAAATATATTTATCCCCGCAGTTTTGCTACATTTGCAACCCCAACATTTGCACACACATAAAAAAAAAGGCTTGCCACAAACTATGACAAAATATGCCACGAAATATGCCATGTGTGATAACATGAAAACCTAACACCCTCCTTAAGTTTGTAAACCCAGGGAGGTCTATTGTCTTTTTAAACATTCATATAGCCCGACTACCAAAAGAAGTGCTCACTGAAAGCATTAAGATCAATTCTACGTATTCTAATCATTGCGATTAAATTGAAACTGCTAACCATTGGTCAATTTTGAAACCCTTTAATTTTCAACCAAGTGGGATCATTTTAACACCCCGCATATCACAGGGTAAAAATGCGAGTAATGTCGAAGAAGAAGAAGAAGAAAGAAGAAGAAGAAGAAGAAGAAGAAGAAGAAGAAGAAGAAGAAGAAGAAGAAGAAGAAGAAGAAGAAGAAGAAGAAGA
>RQTK01000004.1:775532-812137 GCA_003991915.1 Elysia chlorotica | reverse complement strand
AAGAGAGAGAGAGAGAGAGAGAGAGAGAGAGATAGAGAGAGATAGAGAGAGAGGGGGTAGAGAGAATACAATTCCGAAAAGTATGGATAAGAGGAAAAGGACACTACTTGTGCGCTCTAGATAGTAAGATAGGTAGATAGATTTAAAACTAACCTGTGTAAATATAGTCTCATAAGTTTCTTGAAGTACCCTATATGGAGTCTGCCACATTGATTAAGGTTGGAACCTTAGACCTGCTGCACGTCAGTTAGGAGCACTGTTAACTGAGCTACCTGCGCTTCACAGACTTAAAATGACATATCGGTTCACTAAATATACTATGGCAATCACGACTTTTGTCGTGCATATGAGACTCACACAGTCATATAGCTCGAATTCAGATATGCGAAGATTTGAGACCAAACCTGTATTGTCTACAAATAGACTGAAATCATAAGTTGACTCACATTGATTCTTGGGAACTTCAAAACAAATATAAACAGAAATATGTTTAGAACACATTTTCTACCGTTTTTTTGTTTGTTTGTGAGCTTTACACCATTGTAACATTACAGTTCTTAATAAAATCAACAACCGCCCTTTCCCAGTATGTACGCTTTCCTTGTTAATTGTTAGATGACGCTGTTATAATTCCGCATTCACTGAGAAAAGGACATTTCTCAGTTCTTAAAGTATATAAATAAATCATCTTTGTATTACAAGGCGGTATTTTGAATAACTTATTCTCCCAAAGACCTGTTTTTGATTTATTTGAACATCAATAACAAACAAAGAACCGAAGCAACATTGTTGTTTTACAAAAAATTTTAAATAGCTTTTTCCGTGTTCTGAAAAAACTTTACTTTCTCATATATCGATGTGACAGACACAGTTTTGATATACGTAAAAACACAAGACAATCTTACACACTCCACACACTCACACGCACACACAGCCAACCTCAAAATCGTTGTGAAAATCTCGCTGTACATCTGCCCGTAGCCAGAGCTTGAATGGGAATATGGATAACAAAATACATAGAAACAAAAATTGTATTGGTAAGAAGGTTTGCCATAACAAGAAAGTATTAAGTGAGACAGCTGATGTTCCATAAATTCCCGTAGGGATCGAAAACGTTTCAGTTGACCCTTGTTTCTCCTACAGCATCATTAAAGGAAGTGATATGGAAAGGGGTGGGGTGGTGGGGGAATTATTTGTGATGATGTAGAGATAGAGAGGGTGGTAAAGAGGGAATAAAGGAGGTAATGGTGAGGTAATAGAAAGAGAGATGGAGAGAAAGAGAGAGAGAGTTAAAAGTATAAACGTGTTTCTAACGAATTTTGGAGTCTGAAAATATGAAAGTCCAGCTGATTATCAAAGAAGGCGGATCAGAGGGCAACGATTTTCATACATGCAACGCATAAGTAAACAGTGTAGGGCTAATAAGAATTGACCAGACAACATCAAAGGTCCAGCTCAACAGCTGAGTGGACATTGCAACCAATTCTCGCCATTGGTCAGGGGTATAGTATCGAAGTTCGCTGTCGTTTATTCTCTCTGATCCTTGAATATAATCTTTCATCTTTTCACAATATATTCCTAATCAATCTGTTTTAATATACATTCTCTATACAGCCTGGTAACAAATGTGCAATAACAGTATGATGTGGACCGACTAAAAAATTCTTTCCTTGAACTAGATCGACTTCGAGTGGAAAAAGTTACGGCATAAAAGAATAGAAAATAGACGTAAAACATTGCTTCTGCAGATACCATTTTAATTAGCAACAATCTCTACAATATGAGGTATGGCCTTGATCTTCAAAGATTTAATTGAATCTTAAGCCAGATCGTAGCTAGTCCCCCGGCGCCACAATGCGTCACCATTGCTATGGATACAAAATCTATTAGTTGACTTTTATAGATTTACCTATCGTAACAGCAGAATGAGGAGTGTCGAAGAAGGATGCTTGTAATTTTAAATCGGATGGAGCGAAGTAGTTCACAGCTCTTGGGTCCTTCAGAGGGGCTCCGTACATGAGGAATCCCAAGACTTAACTTGCTGCTTCACATAGACTGAACGGAGTTTCAAGGACTTGTTAACAGCGACAAAACAATAGACAAGAGAAGGGGGCTGATTGGACATAAAATCTGTACAGATTTCTTACCATCACTTCGTTACCGCCTAATGAGCTTAATTAAAACAATGTGTAGAAATTAGTCTTGAAGTAGAAAAGCGCATTTCCTCAAGGTTCAATGCGTTTACCCCTGCTTTATTCAGATACGTGAATTAATATAGGCCCTATTTTCTGTACAGGGTAAGCGCATTCTAGACAGTTATTTCGTCCTACTTTGTACAAGACAACACTTTCCACACTTGATTCATGCAGACAATCTTACTCGTTAAACATGTAAATTAAGCCCTTTACAGAATTCGCGATCTAGACTTATGAAATGTTTAATTGTGTGTGTGTTTTAATAATATAAAAATATGTACAAATAATCTGAAATAGATATGAAGTTTACAAAAACAAGCTGTTCAGTAACTGCTAGTTACATTTTCCACTCCCACCAAAGGACGTGGGTATTTCTCACTGATTGAGAAATAGAGTTGAGAAAGTTGAGTTGGTCCAACGTCAGCACTATAGTCTATATTGTTATTGTAAACATATTCCAAGACTGACCTCTGACAGTTTTGTGAGCTGCCACACGAGACAGGGTAGGGATACCATGACTCCTGTCCCAGCCAGTTAGACTGACACCGACCCAACCAGAAGGGGCCACATCGTCAGGGCTAGAACTACGGATCTTCTGCGTTGGAAGCCGATGTTCTACCCCAAGGTTACCGAGCTCCCCAGAAAGAGAGAGAGAGAGAGCGAGAGAGAGAGAGAGAGAGAGAGAGAGAGAGAGAGAGAGACAGACAGACAGAGAGAGAGAGAGAGAAAGAGAGAAAGAGAGAGAGAAAGAGAGGACGGAAGGGAGGGAGAGAGAGAGGGCAGGAGGGAGGGAGAGAGGGAAATTATCGGATAGATACGATCTTTTCGCTTACAAAATCTTAGAAAATGATTTTTGAAAAACTTTACACCGATTATAATATTAATTCAGATTATAAACAAATGATATAATGGACTAATTGGCGCCCTTTTTAGTATACACAAATCCAAAACAAAAATTGTATCGAGTACGGCAGGACGCACTTCACCCTAATTTGTCGCAGAGCTAATAAAAGCAATTGAATTCTCCGTAACAAAAAACTGGGCGTTATATGTTATCTAAATAGGAAAAGATAGTAATAGTGCAAATACTAATGAACTTATTTAATTTACGTGCGAGGTAGTAATCAGCTGTTTTAAAGTGCAAAAATATTGAACGTTTTCAAGGATGAAGGGCTTGATAAAATGTAAACAGTTTTAATGACTTGTATTCTTATCATAAAAGATAACATCGCGTTTTATTTTCGTCCTATTTACTCCAAAACGTAAGGCTTTACCGGTTTAAATTTATTTATAAATAGATATAGAGTAGTTTAATACTAGTGAACTCTAAAGTAAAGAACTATTAAAACAATATAGTTTTAGCTATACCCTTTTAAGTGTTTAATAAAATAATTCTAACATAATAGACCAATATCTATATGCCAATATAATTTTTTAAAATATATTTTTGGAAACACTATAATGTTTTTACCAAATTTAATTTTCAAAATGTCAGGTATTTGTTTCAGATAGCGAGATTGGCGCTGCCTGTTGCTCTGGGGATGGTGACGAGATTCTAAAGCACTGTCCCAGCTACCGAGTTGTGGGCTATATCAGACAGGTAACGTGGTCTCCCGTCACTTTTGAATATCAAACAGGTAACGTGGTCTAACGTCAGTTTTGAATATTAGTCATGTAACGTGGTCTTCCGTCAGTTTTGAATATCAAACAGGTAACGTAGCCTTCCGTCAGTTTTGAATATTAGACATGTATCATGGTCTTCCGTCAGTTTTAAATATTAAACAGGTAACGTGTTCTTCCGCCAGTTTTGAATACCAAACAGGTAACGTGTTCTTCCGTCAGTTTTGAATATCAAACAGGTAACGTGGTCTTGCGATAGTTTTGCATACATTTTAGTATAATATGGAATATAAAAGACCTAAGCTAGTATTTTCATAAACGTTGAATACCAAAGTACGCGTATGACAATCTTTGATTCAGATTGAATACCAAACACGCAAGGTTATCTTTGATTTGTTTTGAACATCTCATGAAAAGTCCTTACTGAAAAGCTGAGTCGCTTTTAAGACAAATATAATGCACCAGTTTAGTTTCAAACTTCGGATTTCCTACACGCCAGTCAAGGAAAATAATCTAACTTTCTTATTTTGCGCCTCCCGTATTTCCTCAAGAATCATTATACGAGTGCACGAACTAGAAATGGAACCACATGATATGGAGTTTGCAGAAGCACAAACAGCCCTTCGGAAGTGTGCAAAGAGCATCCATTTGCGTTCCGAAAAAAAAGGTGTTCACGCTGTAAAATACGGTAAAGAGTTTCCGGAAACTAAATATTCTAATTTGATGGAACAGGAAGAGGATATGTATTTTTCCCATGCCTCTCACATTTTTTAGTATCAGTTGGGGAACATATCAATCGTGAGCGTGTTCTTCTAAGCGTGTTGTTATGGAAAGTGAAAGATTATTTTGTCTTGAACGTGTATATTTTTGGATGACTATTATATGGTGGATTTCTTTTATCTGCTCCTACATTTTATAAGCTGTGGGTCGAACCTTCGACTTCCTGTTCGTTAGCATAGAGCGATACCTACAAAGCTATCTAAGGTCATGAATCAAACAGTTAAACTTTTAGGAATAAAATTGATAATTTAGGTTCCTCCCATTATAAATGTTAATCTGAACCACACATGGATAAAAGTGTTGTTCGTGGGCGTTTTCGCCAACTTTGTCTGTTTTCCTTGAACAGGATATTGTGTTTTTATACGAACACCATAAGTAAAATGTATCAAACGTGAAGCATATTGCAATTAAAAGGACACCTTTTTGTATTTGAACACTAAGTTACGTGAAAAACGTTAGAACAAGGCTCCGTGTTTCTGATCTGAGCAGCTCCCATACAAATTATAACCAGTGCAGTGTACTTATCATATGCCCTATATACCAGCTGTTTTGTCTGACCGATATCTTAGGGATCTAAATCGCCTAGCCTACGTAACATCTGCTTGTAAGTGAAGGGTTGAAATAACAAAAAAATAGCAGCATCTGCAACAAAAAAAAAGAAAGATCTCAATGTTTCATAACTCTGCTGTGTAACACAACTATTCCATACTGCTAAAATTGGATTATGAAGTCATGCTTGTTATGAAACTAACAAAGAGTCTTCGTGTATTTTGAAATCCACTGCCACGGAACCAAAGTCACGAAACACCCACGCAATGCCAAATCAGGAAGCTCATGGTTTCGGAGGATTAAGATCTTTAGTCCTCTTGGCCGTCTAGTACACACCATTAGTTTGCCATTTACATGAGGATTCTTTCAAGGTGCTTTGTTATCCGAACGATGCTACACAAACAAAATGGTTAGTGTAGAAGGTCTATTCATCGCCGTCTAGCCTCTGTTAAAGAGGGAAAAGGCCTATTACAGCGCTGTAGGTTTATCTACGGCAGCAAATTCCTCCCACTTGTTAGCTTCGTCGTACTATACAACAATGAAAACGAGTTTTTATTTTCTCTTGAATATCATGGTAATTTCTTAATCTTATACATTTGTGATGATTTGCCAGACGTGTTGATTGTTATTGAGTTTCTATTTTATTGACCGCTAAAGGGACCTTTCTCCACCAGGAACATTCTTTTGTATCGCTTTGCACTTAGTCGCCAGTCCTCGCCACAGGATATGAAGTACGCAAAAGCACAAACAGCGTACAAAGAGCATCCATTTGCATTAAAAAAAAGTTTATGTGCTTGTTTAGAGTAATATGGCGGCAAGTTTCCGGAAACTTCAGTATTGTTATTTGATGTAATAGGAATATGTTACCCTGGCAGGTTTTTTTTCAAGCGCGTCGAACCTTTTAGTATGGGTTGGGGGAATATATCAACCGTCAACTTGTTTTAAGCTTGTTTCATGGAAAGTAAGCGATTGTCTTGTCTTGAACGTGGTTATTTTTCGAATGACTTTTATATCGTGCTTTATCTACTCCTATTTTTTAATCTGTGGTCCTCCCTGTTTAAAACTGAAAGGGTTAATGGACTTTGGTGGAGCGCTGTGGGCTGGGAGAGTCTTTTTGGACATAACATTAATTTGGTATTTGCTCTTTATCGTGGGGTTAAGCGGTGTCCGTTTCTGTCAGGTGATTTCATCAGCCACTTATTTTAATTCACATTTTTTTTATTGATTCATAATAAAACCTTCCAAGACATAAAGCAGTTCTTAAGGTTTTCAAACGAAACATTCTCAAGGAGACAATAATTATGCGCTAGTGCCATGACAAAATGTTATCCCAGGTTGGATCATTGCCCTCAGGGGTGCCTTAAAATGTTCGATGTCACAGATTATGAACGGATTTGTATACTGTTTACCTCATTTTTTTGTGTTTTCCACGTCAAAAATTGAATGAAGATGTTTTCTTTTTTAATTTCGTTGCTATATTTCTCTCCACCTTGTGATATCTCATGCTCTAATTGCGTGATCAGATGAGTTGGTTTCCAATCGTCCAGTGTCAGCATACAGGCTATCTCCTAGACGGGCCTTAACACTAACCCGTGGTGGTTGTTCGTGATGCTAGACAAAGACGATTCGGTGATACCAAGACTCATGTCTCAGCCGTTGCCACCGACCCAAACAGTTGGGAATGAAATCGAACAAACAAATGTTGTTCGAACATGAGCTTCGAACCTGGTACCTCCCGATTGGAAGATGAACGTTATAATCATTGCGCCAGGTGTACTGGATACAATAATTATTGAGATTGAGGTCTGACCATGACCTGCTTTCCATAGATATCTAAAAAAATATCGATTTCTGATTTCTTGTTTTTTCTGAAATCGCAACTCGATCTTTTTATTTTACCACGACCGAAGAGTCGAAGCCTTTTTTGAAGTGCATCAAGTGTACACATCTTGAGATTTTCCGGTTAATTAGCAAACTGCTATTTTGTTCCACCTCAATTGACGATAATCACCTATGTATTGAGCCAGAGGCAAGCGGTTTACACCAGGTGACACACAGTGTCATAGAAGGTTCTATTTGAAACGAACGAGACCTTTATTAGTGTTTTTGTTTGTTCGGAGAATATACACCGATATTTTTTCCTCTCCTTTGGGTATACATTAAATTTAGCATCTTATTAACTAGGTCTATCTTCAGAATCGTTTGACGGCCTATCTTTATAATTTAATCCTAAATTGTCTACGACATTAATGTTGTGTGCAAGCCTTATTAGATTTAGTGATAACCCCATAACGCTGTCACAAAAAGAATAATTATCATTAAAAAGGAACTTTAGAATAGTTTCCTATTAATAAACTTTGATTTGTAATCCGTGACACAGGCCTACACGTATTCAAATAAACACACGCACAAATTAACACACGGTCTTGTGATCTATACCAATTTTGTATTGAGTAAAATGCAGTGAATAATTGAAATCGAGAAAGTAAAAAACAAACTTTCCAAGGGCAATTGAAAGAGATAAAGTAACTGTTATATAATAGGCGTGTTGACTTCATGACTTGATACAAACGTTTCATTCTTTAAAAAAGACTAAAAACTGTAAATACTCTAACTAGAAGTAAATTGCGTTGGGAACATATAAACATGAAGAAAAAAAAAGCTATTGTATTTTCACCGTCTGTGTACCTTTTCTTTTCTTTCTCTTTTACCCCTTATTTCTTTCTTCCTCTCTCTCACCTATAGGTCGTCCTCCTCTCTCCTAACTCCCTTTTTATATCTCAATGGCTTATTCCTTGTGTGTGTCTGTCTTTCACACTTCCACTCACTTTTACCGAAACCTATCTTCGCTTGTCAAAGATTTTTGGGTTTCTAATGGCAATAGATATTACCCAACTACGTTTTAAAGTATAAAATTATATTGATAAGAACTACATGTACAATTTTAAAATCTAAGTCTGTTTAATAATTCATGAAATCTTTCGAGGACAGAACTAATCAGGGAATTTTAGTGAAAGGTCATCTCAGCATAAACAAAGACTTTAATTTTATTTTCACAGGGATTTAGCCCACATGAAGCTATTCTCTGCTTAAAATAGCGATGATTTTATTTGTTGAATAAACTGTTTCAATACCACGTCAATGTTTTTCTATTTCATGGCCTTTTTATCATGTTTATCAGTATTTTCATGTGCTCCTTCGAATTAGATTAATGTCCCATAGATTCTCCCGCTCTCTCCCAACAACAACAACAACAACAACAACAACAACAACAACAACAAACAACAACTACAACAACAACAAATAAACAAACGAAAATCAACAAAAAACAGCAACTAAGAAACCAACAAACAAAAAACAACAACGATAAAAACAACAAAAAATTAGACAAGACATAACAAAAATACACAAAATAAAACATTGAAACATAATCTTTGATTTGTAAGTTGTTGTTCCCATATAATATTTTTATCTTTAATTTTGAATTTCAAAAGCTATGTCATCACGTTAAGTAACAAAGAAACATTACAAAGCCCTATGAAGTATTAAATAAAAGTGGATGATGTAATAGATCTGGATAGTTTAAAAAACTGTGCTTTTACATTAAACAGCTAAGATAATTCTTCTCATCAACAGCGCTTAGAAAATCGGTTATGCTTCTAGGAAGAGGATGGCTATATTTATTAAATCTCCTGTGGTGTTTAAATACCAAATGTTTTTAAAGAGTTTAATTTGGTTTGTTGAGGACTTAACAAACATCGTCAGATAGTAGACTGTCGTAGACGGGTTCCAATAACAACGACTGACAATTTTTGTTATAAACAGTCAGCGCTGGGATACCAGTAATTACGTCCGAACCGATCATATAATACTGAAACCGACCAACTTAAAAAAAAGTGTTTCCATAGACAGGGATATCAACATTTCTGTTGCAATGATCAATCTAGAATCAAAGTAACCATATTTGTTTTTTATTTGGGGGGAGGGGGGGGGGGTGATAACCGTATTATTCTCACTTAACAAAGTGAGAAAACTTTCACTCACTTAACAAAGTGAGACAACTTTAACTTAGAGGTTGTTTTGCTCTTTATTTATATAATGCTGCTTACTATGAGACCTAATATTTCTGTACGCACAGCGAGCTAGTTGAAACCATACCATTTATTTGTTTTCGATTAGCTTATCTAATTATCTTTTTCTCGGATAAAAGATCCGAATTTAAACCGTTGGACCTCTGAGTATAGATTGGCATAGAATTTTCGCCTACGTAAAAGTCGACCTGCGGACTGAACCATCTCACAGAAAACGTAGGCGACTTCAGGCCAGGAAAACATCGATTTGGTAAGTATTCTATGCTTATTATCCTACGTTATGAATGAAACTCTTTAACCGTTCTGAATGATTCCTTCAGACAATCGCTCTTAATGAGTGGAAGATATTGAGAGTTAATACAACACTCTGATAAATATTATTGAAATAAAATTAACAACAACTAAACAACATCAAAATATAAATGCAGCGCTCCGTATGTGAATTTAACTTAATTGTATAGTCAAAATAGAAAAAAGTATCCACATGAACAAAGCATTTTTAAAACTTTTTATTGCTGATATTGAACAGTTACATCTTCCTTTCAGATTTTCCTCTTTTCTTTTCGTGATCCTAATGTTACACTGATAAAGATAACTGTACATATAATTATATTTTTTTATTATTTATAACGCAGCGGCTATGTATGGCTTGCGCTTTAGAGCACAACATTATTTTTTACACTATGATTGTTCATCTCTATTGAAGTAGTTACTAGTGGTTGGTAAATTGTCCAGATTATGATAGTTGATACCTTCTAAAATCGTCTTAACGAGTTTGCACCTCACTATTAAAGTCTCAGCTTCTGTCTTTAGTAATTCTATTGAACCTAACACAAATTTTGGTCGTTAACAAACGATAGCAACAACAGCAACAAATACACCTGCGTCAACAATAACAATAACAAAAACTACAATAATAACAATACCACCAGAATGAGGCTTTAGAGAAACAGTGTGAGAACGGACAACATCGTATAGCAAACGCATACACAAATGTATACGCCCCGAATTTTATATTTCACACATTATTTAGATAAGATGCTAACAACAAATAAATAATAGACTAAATAGAGATCAGAAATATAAAAGAAAAACAAAGGCGGTATGACCAACTATGAGAAACGATGGTCTTCTTTGTAAGAAGTTTCCTCATTGTTATAGTGTGAAGTAAAACTTTTTGCTTTGAAAAGGTCGATCTGGTCATGATTTTTTTTTTAACAGAAGAGAAACAAAATAGAACGGTGTGGAGGAACGAGAAAGGAGTGGTATTTAAAAAAACAAGAGGAAACAACGATTGCAAGGACAAAAGGCCCGCAATTATAGAAAGCTTGAATCAAACTGGGGGCCACATTGGCAACTTATAATATTCCTTTATTCAACGAAATGGCATGCTGATTTAATGACGAAGAATCTCAAACTTTTCTCGAAGGTTAATAGAAGTTAAGTGGGTAGAACCTACCAAAAGAGAATTACATATCTATCCTGTTTTGGTGGTATTTCCTGTGTTTTCAGTATATTTTATAAGAATGCGTTAAGTTGAGTTGTTTGCATGAGTTCCAACGTTAGTAATATATAGGCAATACTGCTGACAAGCCACAAGCTGCCAAAGTGCTGGGAGTCCTTGACAACTGTATCAGCTTGTCGCATTATACTTATACCGAACCAACCAGAAGAGGACCCAATCGTACAAATACGTTTTTGACTAACCGCTTGTTTCGAACCAGGGTTTCCAAAATTATCGCTTGAGACAGCCCCCCCCCCCCCTCATCTTTAATAAAGCGGTTGTCGAAAAGAGAGGGAGTGAGAAATAACAATGCCTGAATCTCAATCATATACGGAAAATACAGAAAAACCAAAAAACAAACAAACAAAACAACAAACAAATCAAGACAACCAATTAAAAAAAAACATAACAAATAAAAAAAATGAAATCAATCACAAATGCACACACACACACACACACACTCACACACAAAAAATTCTCGTTTAAAAAAAATTAATGTGTTTACTGTCTACATATTGTGCTCTTGAAATACCACATAAGCTCTTTGAAGGATCATTTTGTAATGGATTTTTCCAATACCTGGTGATAGCACATACTAATTTTATGTTTCGTATTAAAAAATGTTTTTTTTTTTGCTATTTTGTTAAATTTGCCCAATTAAAGACCTACAAGAAAACTTTATAAACAAGTAGTGAATGTACTTTTATTCATATAACCAACTTCCTTAAAAACAAACAAACAACCCACAGGGATTCCTCGGTACAACCAGTTGCCCAGACTCTTGTATTAAGTTGTAACAATGGCTAGTGGATGGCAGTTTTCAAAAACATTCTACATGTAGATCACTTGTCATTTTATTGTTAAGTTTGTTATTTCTGTATTAGTTGTTATTGCCGTTTTTCTTGTTCTTGCTCTTGTTCTTTCTATTGTTGTTGTTGTTGTTGTTGTTGTTGTTGTTGTTGTTGTTGTTGTTGTTGTTATTGCACCCTTCTTCTTTTTACTTGTCTCTTTCTTTGTATTATCAATATTATTTTAAAGGTCAGTATAATCACATCCCAGATACTCATTTCTACGAAGGATAAAGAAAGACGGGTTACTGACGTGCACTTGTATCTGAATATCGATACACATTATGTCGAACCTTATGAAGACTTCTTTTACTGAAATCATTAATTATAGTTAATACATGCAATTAAATCGATTGCTTCGCGGAAGACTAATTATGTAAACTGGGTGATAAGAAAGGCTGGAGATCTGCATTGGAATGTAACTGTATGCGTTGTATTGTTTGATGCACAAATAATCTCCAAATTTTAATATCACCAAAAACCACAACAACAACAACAACAACAACAACAACAACAACAACAACAACAACAACAACAACAACAACAACAACAACAACAACAACAACACCCCCCCCAAAAAAAAAAGAAAAAAAAGAAAAACCCAACAAAACCGGAAACTGTACTCAATACCCAACAAAATAGAACAAAGTATTTGAGCAAATCCAAACTAAACGAAATATTCTAATACTTTAGCTTTATATCAATTCAATTGTTTCGAGCGACCCGAAATATTTCTTTAGGACGTCGGCAGGAAACGTTAACGCTGCGTTTAGAGGTAATTATAACAGTAAGTGTTATGTGAAAGGGTGTATGCTTCCTGTATATTTCAGTACATCACAGTATTTTGTGTAATATTAAAAACTAAGCATTTATTGTGTTTTACCAGAAATATTGCTTACATCAGAGCAGTTAAAGAGACATGCCCGCAAAACAATTGGATAACCTCTGATAGCACTGATTCACAAACTCTAGGTATGAAATTTGTGTAATAGTCAGCGACGGAGTCGAAAAAGTCACTGCTAAAACGTTGAGACGATGGACTCATGTGACTGCTAGCTCAGCATAGGCATTGGTGCTACATAAGAGCGAAGGTTCGATTCTTGTCATTATCGGTATGTCTAGGTTCTACTTATAATCGATAATACTTATTTTTCTTCACCAGGTCTTGGGTCAGTATTGTAACCTTTGTGTTATATTGTAATGTAACTTTATTGAAGGAGCTATTATTTTTCATCTTTTTTAATCTATAAGTTAGATAATAACAAGTAACTGCCTTATCATAAACTCGTCTAAAGGAGTAAATATGAAATTATATACCGATGAAAGAGAATCATTGAGTTTAAAATCTGAAAAATAATAAAAGCTTGGTTATGTGTTACAAGTTTTTGTTAATCATAAAAAAAAATAGAGACGGACTAAGTACCTTGTCTCTCTTCTTAGGAAGAAAATAGAAACTGAACTTAACAGTGATTAAAATATATGACCTTGTTTTATTTCCCGTCAAATTACAAAAGAAAAGCAGTCAGTATAAATTTCACTGTCACTTCTGTAATCTTATAAAAAAATAAAGGAAAACACCTATACATATTAAGTAAGAGACAACAATACATATCCCAGGATGAATTTGAGTACGCACAAAGAGAGTTTGAGAAAAATGTTAAAAATAGAGATGAAACCGATTGAAAGTTCTAACATAACTATATATTTCATTATTAAAACTATTTCACACTTTTTTGCACTTTCTACATAGGGTTCAAAAAAAGTAATTTTACCAGTTTCAAATTACTATTATGCAATATGAATTCAAAGGCTGCATTTTCTCTAACAAGAATTTGAATGTGCGATCCAAATCTAATAATTCATAAAAGAACATCGAATTTTTTAAATGCAATTCAGATACATTTATACAAATGAAGTCTAAGTGCATCCCTTTAAAAACAATTACATTACATTTAAAACGTCGTCATTCATATTTTCAATGGTTGATCAAAGTAATAAGAAAAACATCACAATGAAAATCATATATTCATAGCCTGATCAAAGGAAACGATTTAAAGAACTTTGTCTCTGTATTCTCTGATTGTTTCGCATCTCCTATACGTATAATTCTGAGTAATCGAGAGAAAAGGGCAGGCGCTCAACCAAATATTGAACACAAAGTGAAGATTAAACTAGACCATGAGCCAAGCGTTCTATCTACTACGCTATCTGGCGTCTTAGTTTTCCTTTGTTTTATTACTTTATTTATTTAGTTCCTCATTCTAGAGCTCTGTGTCGCAGTGTTATTATTTTCATTTTTAAAGAGTTCACTAACAAAGCTTTGTTTATCTAAAATGCCTTGTCCTGTAGTTAATGCCTGATTGGGCAAGGTCGTGTTAAAAGAACAACAAACTAGTTGATCATTTTTGCCAAGCTTAGTGTCATCGGTACTCCATCAGCAAAGCGCAGACTGAGGTAGCTTTGAATTGAAATGAGTGACGAGCAGTGATCTAAAACATCACTGTACTTGTGGCGTAGAACACTGAATGGACCAAGGACAAAGCGTATGTCGTAAACGCAGTTCACGTGTTATTATGACTTTTTAAATTTAATGAATTATGGAAACAAGTCCAGTGGTCTAATCTTGCAACGCCTCAACCGTGGCCGCCATGTTTCGCAGTGACAGCATACAGTCTCCATCTATGCCACGGACTTTTGGCCGCCCGCCGCAGTTCGCTGAGAAACACTTGATCCCGTGATTGCGATGCACACTCCAGTACACAAACAGGACCTGAGGACGCCACGGTTTCTGCTGCTTTATACACATTTCTATTAGTGTCCTCACACACACAGAAACACATTAAATACACGTATACTGAAATTACAATTCATATTTCGCGGGTCTAGAGGCACAATATTGTAACTGGCCTCTTCAACTTTATACAGTTACAATACAATACTTTTCTAACTGCGTTTTTTTTCACAGCATAATAATTCATATTTAATGTACACACATTAATTCTACACATAATATATGGTTACAGCGTGAATAGCCCTTTACATAGTAATAAAAAAATATTCCCTGTTTTCCATATAGGCGACTTAAAACGTTAACCTAGATGTACTGCTCTTAAATTTCTTAATCGCAAACAAAAAAGGTTACTCTAGGGGATGCTTATAAGAACGTAAACATAGGAAGGCGAGAGGATGCTTAAAACAACAGTTAGCAGAGGAAGAGTACTCCAGAGGATACTTAAAAGGTAAACATAGGAATACTATAGGAAGCTTTAAACGTAAATATAGGAAGACTACTCTTGGAGGCTTTAAACGTAAACAAATAAAACTTCTCTAGAGGATATTTAAAAGTAAAATAAGGAAGACTTCCTACCTTGTTGTAGTGCTCATTCATGCCATGGATTATCGTGTTGATTATGTACTTAATGAAAAGATTCCATTTCTCGTACGTGATTTTGTCTAACTCAATCAATTCTTGCAGGTAGTCCAGAAAGCTTTCTTGAAACGCATGCATGTGTTTTGCGGGAATTCCTAACTGGAAAAAAATTGACCAAATGAAAAACAAACAAAACAAAACAAAACAAAACCGAATACCCCCGAAAAAAAAAGAAAAGAAAATATAACGAAACAGAAAAAACCCAATGAATATCCGTTAAAAAATGAACATGTAGAATGCTAATGTCAATGTGGGCAGGAAAGGTTTTGAGGTAAACGTTGGTTTTTATTTCGTTTTCATCTCCTTGTCGGAATGCCTTTAAAATTTTAAAATAGTGATTTGCATGAC
This sequence comes from Elysia chlorotica, assembly GCA_003991915.1. NCBI lineage: Eukaryota > Metazoa > Mollusca > Gastropoda > Plakobranchidae > Elysia > Elysia chlorotica. The sequence continues at coordinate 796,772 of RQTK01000004.1, read as the reverse complement.
TTTGTATATGCCGACTTCTGTGTATTAATTTTTTTTCCTTACAAAATCCCTTGGTCTCACAGTAAAGATTGGCGTTATATATGCACGAAAATACTACCCAAGAAACAACAAAAACAACAACAATAACAACAACAACAACAACAACAACAATAACAACAACAACAACTACATTGAGACAATAAAAACAACAAAAGCTAACGAGAAATATAATTTTAACATTATACTTTTCTACATAAAGATTAAATAACAGATCGCATCTTTAAAGATTCTTTTCTTTTGAAATCCCAATTTTTATGGGCGAATATCTAAAAACTTAACAAATATATGTCAAAATTGTAGCTACCAGTACCATTCCAGGTAAGAAGAGTTGAAAACATTATTGTTTAATGGTTTTCAAGGGATAGATTTAATTGTTTTGTCCCATTTTCTACTTTTGTTGGCCTACAATAATAGGTTAGAGAAAACTAAAACATTTTAAAAGAACTGATTAAAAAAAAAGCGGTAGGCTTAGCGGAATGGGGCTGGAGAAAGGAACTTTTCATTCAAAACTTAAGAGACACTAGAAATAGAGTATTTTAAAGAGGGCAGTTTCTTTAGGGCAGTCTAGCCTCCCAGCGTAATAGACGAAAATGCGTTAAAAGTGATCGATCTAGCTTCCGCTTTTTGCAAAAGTACTGCACCTCAATGCTCAATATTTCATTATTGAGGTATGAATTCAGCAACCGACCTGTAATGTGATAATATTAGAGAAGGTGAAAATAATAGTGAGATTATTTTGCAAATAGCTGGGATTACCTAAAGCGGTAACTTTCTTTTTTAACCCCTACTAAATGCGCTGTCCGAAAATCGCCTTTCAGCCTGCATTTCAATAAAAAAAAATTAATAGAGTGAGCTCCATATAGCAATAGCAGGGTGCGCTCTGTTTGTAAAACGTATCATGATCACTTAATCGGGAGTCCCTGGTAATCAAGAAAAAAGCTTACCTCTGCGTGCTTTGCACCGATTCGGATTAGATGTGGCTCAACCATTTCCAGGTCATCGGTTATAGCAATGCCCACCAAGCAGTTTATTATCTTGTTTGTGATTTTTAAGTGTTTCAAGAACTCATCTGTCTGCAGATAAAAGATATTAAAAACGAAAATTAATAATGACCAAGATGTTCTTATTAGCAAGGGATGTTCTTTTGGTTGGTTTCTATCACTGGTATCAGCAACAAGGTTATCCCGCGGAGATGTCCTAAGGTTAATGCCTGACATTTTTGTTTACTGCCACACAGAGAAACAGCACGGATATGACTACTTTATCTTAACTTGCCACATCATACCAAAAACTGACTCAGCCAGCAGGGAACAATGTGGTGTATTTGGGATTCGAATCTGGTTCTACTGGCTAGATTCTGCGCGCTCTACTAGGCTGCCTCGAACCTGTAATGTACTAGGTAAAAGACTTAAAAATAAAAATAGGTTTTCTAAAGGGTGCGTTGAGTTGTTGATCTTTCAATGGCCCATGCGATACTTAAAGGAAATTAATGGCCATGCCTGACAATATAATATCATAAATCCTGTGGAAACAAATAAGAGAAATGATTTTTTTAAATTGTCGAACAACATGTCTTAGGGTACACGTAAAAAAGAAGAGAAATTGAGATAAAAACACGAAACAAACAAATGATTACAATGCAAGAAAAAACATACTGACATAATTAGTCCATGTATTTATACCACTTTAGTCTCATAGACCGTATAATAATCATAACTCTTGAATTTAATGTGTGCCTCTTATCCATTCGCGTCATTCCAACGCGATTAAAAAAAAATTCCTATGAAAATAAATAAAAATAAAGCTAAAAAAAAACCTCCAACAAAACAAACAGACACACGACAAAGGATCATCTTCCAGAGTTGTTGAGTTGAGTTTGGTTTAACGTCCAATATCAGCACTATATAGGCTATATTGTGGACTGGCCCCAAGACGGACGTGCTGCCACACACGAGACAGGGCGGGGATGTCTCTGTCATTTACTGTCACTGACACCACCCGACCAGTAGGGAACGCAACCGCCAGGATTCGAACTCGTGACCTTTTGCGCCCGAAGCCGATGTTCTACCACCCCCCCCCCCAATCTTCCAGAAAACTATTTTTTGTAATACATTTATACAGTTATACAATTGTAGAACCTAAATAATATATTTCTTAATGAGTATGTTTTTTACTCTGTATTCTTCACTACTTAAAGTTCACTAAAAAATTTAAAATTATTTCCAATTCTGTTTAAAATGTATCATTTTCACACATGTTTTGTGTTGGAAATAGGTGTTACCACACACATATATTATGTACGTTGTGTGGTAAGACAGAAAATTTGAGTCGAGAGTACAAAGAAGAAGATCGGACTCCCTAATGGTATCTAAACAAATATTATGAAGTTCGAAGAAGTGTAAAAAGAGCATCCATTTGAATTCAGAACAAGTGCCCACAAACGGTTCAAAATGGCGGCGAGTTTCCGGAAACGTAATTATTGCAATTTGATGGAACAGGATTGGGGTAGGTATTTTTTTATGCGCCACGATTATTTTTGGTCAGATCTGGACAAATATCAATGATCAAAGTAAATTTATAAGCTGTTATGTTGTATAACTCTAATTCCTCTTTCCCCTTATTTTGTAGCTTTAGTGATTGAGTCGTTACATCTACTCTCATATGGACGAACTTAACAGTTTAAAAACAATCAGTATCTGTCATTATATACGCCTGAGGAAAAAGCTAACTAAATGTACTTCCTTTTTATATCTGGTACCCCTTATCTTTTATTGATCATTCATGCTAGATACAGTTTTCAGCTATAACGCACCCAAACAGTTCAAAATCACTCACTACCCGTCATTCACTAAGTCTGAGGAAATAGCTATTTCATATAAGACAAATAAATACCTGCCTACATAACCTACATGTTGCTGGTTTTGATAAAACAAATTTCAGAACTCATTTAATGCTCTAGTGTGTACCAAGAGCACGTTTTTTACGTGATTAGAAGCAGAAGCATATCTTTACTAAAATGTTGCATAATTAATTGCTTCTACACAATTATATTATTATTGAGCCCTTAATTTTCATCTTCAAAATACCAGAAATGCAAATAGTTTACCGTATCTATGGTTTATTTAAAAAAAAATACTTTGTGATCGAAATTCCCCAAAACGTAAAAAAACAACAAAAAAAAACAACAAAACATTGTTGAATAAAAAAAAATAATGACAACAACAACAACAACAACAACAACAATAACAACAACAACAACAACAACAACAACAGCAGCAACAACAATAACAATAACAACATAAACAACAACAACAACAAAACAACAACAACAACAACAACAACAACAACAACATAATAAACCAGCAATGAAAGCACATTTTCTATTAATCAAATTATAAACTTCAAAACAATTCCATGCTAAGTTTAACCTAGAAATTGATGAGCTCCCACCTTCTGAATCTTGTCAATACTGTCTTTAGATTTCACCGTTTCCTGAGAAATTTCGGTCTCCAGGATATAGACACCACCGCTCTCTTTCACCTTGAGGAATGGAAAGTAACGGAAATAGACCTCCGGATTTTTTTCCACACCATGGGCGAATGGGTTCAAATCTGGCCTCTGTCTAGAGTTGTTCATATACACCATAGCTGAGCTGGAAAACTTGGGCACGTCAAATTCTGATTTTTCCGGCGCTTTGATGTCCTCTACGTGGTATAAACCTTCTTGGCAAGTGTTGGTAAGCGCTCGAAATCCATGGTCGCTGGCCGTTAAAAAAATAGAACAGAGGCAGGATTCATCATTAAAATGGTGGTTGTTAGTAGTAATAATGACGAAGATAATGATATTAATAATAATAATAATAATAATAATAATAATAATAATACAAATAATAATAATAATAATAATAATAATAATAATAATAATAATAATAATGATAATAATAATAATAATAATAATAATAATGTTTCCTATAGAGTAATTTTTGCACCCCAAAGCATGTTTTATCAGTTCTATTTTTCAGACTGCATCCTTCTCCCTAGATTCGGGAATGCTTTTGCTTCCTCCTCAAATACATCTATGAAATGGAGTTATTGCCTGAGATAAAAGGCCAGACTTAATTTGATCATTCATGAGACTAATAGTATTAAACTGTTTTCGTTACTAAATTTATCAAGTTCAAACCAAATCGATTAGAATGATTTTATCTTTTCACCCTCTGTTAGAGGGTGACCAAGACAACTGCATTAGAGAGAATACCATAAGATTACGATACTCCCCGATACTCCCCAAAGAAGGCCTTGACCTATGACTTATCAAAGGACAACTCAGAACGATAGCTTATCTGTGCAAAGTTAACTTTTTCACATGCTCAATGACGCATTGCTCTGCACACAATCAGATGAATCGTCTATCACTTTTTAGTCTTTTATAATTCAATTAATTCATTTCTTATAAGTTTTTTTTTTAATTCTTGAAGCCTTAAGAATGTAAGAAGCAGATGTTTTCCGCCTATAATTTTAAGTTGTGTGAAATATCAGTCAGTAGTGCTACTGGCTGACGAGAAGAGTGTTCATGGTTCAAATTATTTGAAACTTTGCTGCCTTTGGTGTCTTTATGACGCTCCTAAAGTAAGCCCAGAAGTCGTAGCATACCGAAGAGGTCCATGTCACAGCCTAGGGCACTTTGTTTTAATTAGTATTGTGTCGCTCCGTTCAGTGTGTTTCTAATTGTAGAACTGTAGGCGGTTGTATCCTAGTTGTAATGTTGTGTCCGCCTGTTGTATTGAAGAACACCCTAGATAAACCTAGAAAGCCTATTCTTTTTGTCTAGAAATTAAAAGACCTATAACAGATAAATAGCACAAGTTCTTTTTGTATGGTAATCTAAGCTTACAGTATTCTGAGGCAAAGTCTTCGAATTTAACGAAGTAACCTTTAATACCAAGGCTAACATCCATATACACGTATTTCTATTAAACTCGGACATAAAATAATACATTGAGGTTATTTTTACTTTCCTATGGCCCAGTTAGCCTGCACAGCAACAATGTAAACTGGGGAAACTATAGGGCCTACCATCAAATTCAATGATTAGAGCTATTTTTGAATCTTACTGAATATTTTTTTTAGCCTTAAGGTGTATGACAAGCCCTTAAAGAAATATTAAAGTAAGAAAGGCACTAAAAAGAAAGACAATAATAATAAAAAAGGACAGGCCTATAAATTATAAATTGAACGATAACAATACTTAGAAAAAAGATATAATTCACCCCATAGAAAATCAGAGGTAAAAACTAATATTATTGAGAAAAGACAATCTATGTAAGCCCTAAAATTATGAGAACATTCTCTTTTTTAGATCAATCTACTTACTCGGAATCCAAAGAATCAAAACTTCCTTTAGAAGCCACACCTCTGTCACAAAGTCTTGTACACATAAAGCAACCCATTTTGGATATCGTACTATATCCTATCTATTGTAGATCTTGGTTTCAATTATAGATCTAGATTAGACCAATGTTTCTTATAATTATGTATAACATTAATTAATTACTAATATAATTGTAGATACAATGAATAATAAAAAAAACATTTTACATTGCTTTAACTAGATCGTGATCTATAGATTTCTAGATAAATTCATATTCAAATTTTAGGAGAAGAAAAGATCGCTTTTGCTCTCTAGGTCTAGAAAAAAGTGAGTTTACCACAGAAGATAATTGTTTTCGGATCGAATAAGCACCATAATGCATTCTGAACATGGAGTTTTATAATACCGGGCAACTCCTTTTAGAATGTTATATTAGTGCTCGAGTTTTAGGTAGAACTGAACGAAAAAAAAAAAAAAAGAGCTTCTTTAGTTATATTTAAGTTTTTGTGAAAATGGACGAAAAACGATTGCGCATTACACATAATTTCAGATGTTGCACAAAAAAAAAGGCATTGCAATCTCTTGTTCTTAGATGCCCCGGCCCGTTTGTAAATTTGATTTACTAAAAATAAAAATTTCCTTAAATGAAACGTCTATAAATGTCTATTAGTTAAATATTTTACTAGAAACATGGACTAGGTAGTTCTCAGTAAATCGAGGTTGTAATTGGCGCAATGGTTGGAATACTTTGTAATATCTTGACCAGTCGAAAGTGTGCTGTAAAGATTTGCGGGTTTTATCCCCGTATACACTATAATTATATTATACGGTATTAGAATGTTTATTTTTCTTTGTATAATAATGTCGGATTCGAGATTTAACTAAGTATGCGATTTTTTATTCTCGCGACCCCTTACCCGCAATATTAGTTTTTTCATTCAGAAGGGCTGTGAATCTACCACTGTTACACCTATTTTCCTTTTGGTTTAACTGTCTCAACCCTCCAATCTCCCCCCCCCCCTTTTTCCTTTCCTACACACACAGCCTCACACACATATACACACGCTCTCTATATTTATATATTTGCCTTATCTCTCTATCTCCGTCTCTCTGTCGCTATCTTTCTGAACGCACCAATGGTCTTACTTACGATTAACAATTTTTACCGTTCACTTCTCTCTCTCTCTCTCTCTCTCTCTCTCACTTACTCACTCTCTCTCTCTCTCTCTCTCTCTCTCTCTCTCTCACTCACTCTTTCTCTGTTGCCTTTTATTTTCTCGCATTAAAACTGTACAATCGCACCTCTAATATGTATCTCTCAGTAGCTATCACAATACTTTACTTAATTATTCTTTCTTACACGTTAGTTGTGTCTGCACCCCTCTCCCCCTTTCCTCTCCTTCCTTTCCACCACACACCTCTTTATTTTGCTCACTCTGGCCAACTGCTCGAATGCTCGTCTCCAATCATCTAAAGCTTGTCATCCGTTGCTCTCGCCGGGGCACGCAAAACAACTCTCTATAGTTAAAGCAGGACACAGCGAGTCGCGTTCAAGATTCAACCCAAGTAGGATTGGATTCATAACTCTCTCCTGCGCGGTCGAGAGGAAAGGAGGGAGAGCATTACAGAGAGGAACTGTGTAAGTGTAGAGAATACATCAGGACTGACGTAGTCGAAAACAGCTGACTACCTGTGATTTATTATCCGTGTTTCTGATGTGCATGAATTTTGTGAATATTTTAACTATCGGTAATCAAAACAAGATGACTTAAAACAAGGTAACTAAAATCGTATAAGGTAATTTCCATTGAGTTATTTATATATAAAAAAAATAATTCAGAAAAACTTATTAAAACTGTAAAATATTGTAACAAAAAATATTAATGAAAACAACAAGAAATTTAAAAGTATTTAGCTCTCCGTATTTTCATTTTCTTTCTCTTTTCCTCCTTCTCCTCGCCTTACTCGTTCTCGTAGTCCTCTTCTTGCTCAAGCTTGTCCTCGTCCTCCTAGTCCTTCTCCTCCTGCTACGCTCATCCTCATCCTTCTCCTCATACTACTACTACTACTACTACTACTACTACTACTACTACTACTACTACTACTACTACTACTACTACTACTACTACTACTACTACTACTACTACTACTACTACTACTACTACTACTACTACTACTACTACTACTACTACTACTACTACTACTACTACTACTACTACTACTACTATTGCAATTACTACTACATTTATAACATTTGCTTCTATTGTGTTTACTCATTTTCCAGTTGTTACTCATCACGTTTGCTTCTATAAACACAAACAATAGTTTGTATAAAATAACATTAAGAATATGAAATTGACGTCCCAAATGAAAGGTAAATACTGAGTTGAGCACCAGATAAATGAGTTTCTCCGAAAAATGAAACACATTGAGAAAACCACGAAGAGAAAGACACAGATTAAGAAATAGCACTATAAATAAGATGATCTATTTATTTTGATAAGCAAAGGTGGTTGAGAATTTTACATGGTTTAGGCTACTATTTAAAAAAAAACTATTATTACCCCCGTCATAATCATAATTTTCTCCAATATTTTTATAACGTAGCACTAATACAATATATATTATATATATAAATATACGACGAAAGCATATTTTTTTACTGGTTTTGACAACAGTTTTCAAGGGAAATATTTTACACAATTTAAAAAGCACAACCAGAAGTAGAATTTTCAATGAAATAGATAAGAATAAGAAAACAGGAGGAAAAAATTACTTTAAATATTTTTCTGTTATTGTGAAGAAAAGCGAGTGTTAATCTATGCCAGTGCTGAATTTAAAAAGAAAACAAGTGAAAACTCCTTAAGAATTGCATTTATCCTGAAGATCAATGGCCGTCGGGAGGTAATACCTTATTGGGGGAATGGCTTGACTCGAGACGCCGATTGATTGTGTGACGGCGGGGAGCGCCTAGGATGAGCAGTGTTATGGAGGCTTCATTACTCTCAACATAATAGTGCCAGTCTCCTTTAAACGGTGCTGTTTTTGTCACATGCGTTTCTGGTGAAAAGCGTAGATCTAGACGCAATTAAAACAAAGCATTGATTTGTGATTTATTAACTTTAGCCATCATTGCGGAAGAACAACAATCATATCTAAGGTATACCAAGTTTTGGTAGAATTCTCTTTTAGGGTAAATGTTCCAAGTTCATATAATAAGTACTTTTTGCGTTACATGCATCGTCATGTAATGTGTAGTCACAATTTACGAAACTGTTTAATTTTAAACCAAATTATGATTACAAAGAAGAAACAGCGCGTATTAGTGATGACATTCCGTTAAAAAGTAGCGTTTGACGTATACAAAATTGTTGCCACAGTGTAAAACACTAGTTTTCCTCTATTAACTTCAGTTAGTATTGTGTGAGGACCAGTTATTGACTGACCCTTAAGGAGAAGGAGCTGAGGACTAATATTCTTGGGGATGCTTCATTCCTCATAATACAATGGTGACCGTGCCAAGTTCGTTGAAAACGTGGTTTTCCCTGACCTGTATTTATGATGTAAGGTGCAGTCACAATATTGAATTTTCTCTATCACTTAAGTTATTATTGTTATCACTTAAGTCATTATTGTGACAGTAATAGCTAGCCCAAGTTATAGACAAACCTAAGGAAGAGCACTATTTATAAGGCTTTATTACTCTTTACCCAATAGTGCAAAAATGATTTCAAAAGTGCTGTTTTAGTCTATAATAGTTATCCTGTAAAGTGTATAACCACATTGTAAAACATTGGTTTAATCTACTGACTTAAGTGCGCAAAAACAGGTTATTGACTAACTGTCAAGACTCATAACATACATATGTGAACTCCACACAATGTGCTTGTATTACGCCTTGAACATTCTGAAGCATATATAACAATATATGAATCAATCAACTGCTTCATCTTTTGAAGGATTTCATGGTTCCCTTTGCTACATTCTTGAGGCGCGATGTTATATTGTGATGCTGCCAGAGTATTACACTCTGCCTAGTTATAATATAATCATGAGGTGAGTAATTACCCTGTTGTATAATAGTATTCAGAATAAAAAAAAAATTTGGTCGTCCTCATCATCATTATATTTATCCTCATCATCATCATCATCATCATCATCATCATCATCATCATCATCATCATCATCATCATCATCATCATCATCATCATCATCATCATCATCATCAATATCGTCATTATGTATCATCATTCTCGCAATTGCTCTATCTTGTATGCGAGGTAATATGACTTGATTTTCCTGTTTCAACACCTCTCTATGGCGCCTCATCCCCCCAACTACATCAACAAAAGCAAAATATAACAAAGGACAAAAATAAATCCAAACATCGTCCAAAAATATAAGAAAATAGTTATTGAAAACTCTAATGCCTTCAACCTCGATGTAAACGTTCCAGGAAGTCAAACAGCTCTCTGTTTACACAGAACTAATTAGTTGTCTCATTTCACTGGGCCCTAAGCTTGCCCACCATTCTCACTAGGCTTTGAATAATTCAGTACTCATCCCTTTGCTGTAAACACGCAAAGCAACGCTGTTTTACCCTGTATGCTGTATTAATAGTAATAGCTCAACTGGAAGGCCCTGACTTTATTGGTTATTACAAAATAAGAAGATGCGACGTTTCTAAGAACCATAAACAAACAGAAACAATGTAAAACAGTCACGGGTTGAATGTGTTTGGCCACGGAGTGGTGTGTCCAATCATCTTACCCAAGTCTCATTAAACTATACTATATCTATCTATCTATCTATCTATCTATCTATCTATCTATCTATCTATCTATCTATCTATCTATCTATCTATCTATCTATCTATCTATCTATCTATCTATCTATCTATCTATCTATCTATCTATCAGTCTATATACCTAATATTTTATGTATGCCAACATTTCTCTCTGCCTCTCACTTTTCCACTCTCTTCTTCGTCTTTCTATTTTCTAGCTTACATTCCTATAACAATCTTACATTAGAACCTTCGTTTTACTGAATAGCTTCAATTTATGGAATTATGCAAATGCATTGGTTATTTCTATTTGTAGCTATTCCTGCCAATAACCACCAACCAGAAATATATCTTAAATAGATCTATCTATCAATACAATTCATCATTAAAATACGCACAACGTCCATATTTTTCTTTTCATTAGCTGTTGAGCTTAACGTAAAGTGTTTGATCTGAGGAAAAATATTGAACATACACTAATTGATAAACGGATTCAAAAGAAAATACAAATACTATCTCGGTTGTGTCTGTTCTTGTTTAAATTGAGAAAAACACACGGAAATGAAACAATAATCAAGAAGTATATTCTATCTAGACATTGACAATTGATAAAATGCCTCAAAGGTCTTATTATTTTGGAAGTAATGATACGTTAGTATATTGACGCTCAACGATAAAGTCTCTTTCACCTTCACACCACCGCTTTGTCTTACTTTTAGTCTATGTTTGCTCGTTTTCTCCTGTCTCTGACTATCTCTCACTGTCCTTTTCCCGTCTCTGTATATATGTATCTCTTTAACCCTCTCTCTCCCTACTTCTCCCCCTTTTCTTTCTCTATCTCTATCTCTCTCCCTCTCTTTCTCTCCCCTTGTTCATTTTCTGTCTATGTGTCTATGTCTATATATGTCTTTCTGGTTACCTGTATCTCTGTCTATCGGCCTGACTGTCTGCCTATGTCTGTTTGTCTGTCTGCATGTTTGTTTGTATATCTCTCACTTCCCCCACTCTCTCTCTCTCTCTCTCTCTCTCTCTCTCTCTCTCTCTCGTTTCCTCCCTCACTTCTTATCGAAAGTGTCCATTTATTGTGTAGCACTTCTTTATCTAATTGAGGATAGTCTAGGTGAATGATTGAGACTGTTCTTTCTTATTCATACGCAGCAAACCCAATAGGCCTAATATGTGAAAGAATTCTTTCATCGACCGCATGGGACAGGGCGAATTACTTTATCAATGCCAACCTTTGTGTGCATTAGTGTTGGGACGCACAGGCGCAAATAATACTCCTTAGGACACGCCCCTAATTGCATGGAGATTGCTTGATCTTGTAAACACTAAAAATGGGGAAGAATAATGGCAAATGGTATTGGCAACATTTAAATAATTATCATTATTTAATGATAATTTTAATTCAATTTCGAGCCTGAAACATCAGAACGAGATGATGATGGGATTTTTGTTCACACACCTCTTTACATCGGATGTTGCTGTGTTTGTTTTTAGTAAATAAAAAACTTCAACTAGAAAAAAATTGATAAAATATTGTGTTTCACAAAGTAAGTAAATAATTGTGCATTGCAGTAAAATATATTAACATACTTTCAACATTATGAATCTGCACTAGATTTGCTGAGCATATTTATACTACAGTCTCATACTGTGACCCGAACCGATCTACAAGCTGAGCAATGTTATATTACGAAACGTTATATAGTTTTCTACTCCTTCTGTGCAAATTCTACAATTTTTTGTTTCTTACCTGTCATTTGCATTCAGATAACGATAGTTTCAACAGTAAAGTTAAAACAGCATTATATGAAAAGAAAGCACACTTCGTGATTCTAGTGACGTCAAATTCTACACAAAACAAAAGCTAAGAATTATCCCAGTTATACATATACATCGACTAGATCAATGCGATAATTTTGCGTCGCAAAAACCGTTTTGATGTTTATGAAACAGACACTAATGTTCAATAGCAAAATCTTGAGACCACCTTGAGAAAATATAAAAATACAAATTTCTAATTTACTGTCCTCCAATTAACATTTTTACGATTTACCACTTAACATCATTCGTATGTAAAGTTGAAGTTAATTAAACAACGCAAATTGATTATATTATATGACACAAATGGACATTTTACCTTGTAATTTTTTCTTGCTTGGTTTTCAATTTAAAAAAATGTTTTTTTCCAAGAAATAGTGCTACGTGCTATACATTATTTTCCACGTAAACATTCTCAAAATATCTCCTTGGCTATTTACGTCCAATAAAGTTAACCGTTGGTCCTGAGCTACCAAATTCATGGCAGTTATATTTTCCTTTTTCGGTGTCTTCAGTGTTTCAACGTATGCTTTTAAAATTTTTTTTTTATTACATATTAAGTTAAGATTTTAATAAACTGACCTATCAATCGTTCCTCCCTGTTGTTTACTTGATAGTGTTTATTGGCATTGAAGCATTCTCTCGTTTTCTTTGAAATCAATAAGTTTTTTTTCTTCGGTTTTCAACCATTCATCAAAGTAATTATTGAACAAAGACATAAAAGGGAAAGCTGCCAAACTTTCTTTTTCAGAGCTAACAAAACATACCTTTGTTTTGATCTTCTGAACTTAATTGTTATTCTATCGGAAAAAAATTCAAAGAGGATGAGGTAGATAGATTTCTTGGAGAACGTCCTCTAGTCAAGCGATACCTCATCGTAACCGCAACGCCACATAGGTTTGTTGTGTTTTCTAAATTTAAAAATTGTCGAGAGCGTCGAACGTTATCAAAGCTACAGAATTTTCTTCCGTAAAGAAAACTAGCAAAGATAAACTTGCAATAAGTACCAGAATATTTGCACATGCCACCAAATAGTTTTGATTTTCATCGATCAATAGTGAGTACATAAATATGAAGGAAAAGAATAGTTCTGTTTAACAGTACTCCCCAAAGACACAACTTTTCATCTCAAAGCTGTTTTAAAGAATATTTCAGTAGAGCTGAAAACGCTTGGCAGATGAAATTCAGGGAGCATTGTTTAGCGAGATCTAAGACATAACACTCTTTTGATTGTTGAGAGATTGGGCTCCACAGGTAAACCTGCGTACAGAAATAATTTACCCAAAAAGCAACCAAAAAGTAACAAAAAATAATGGTATTTTTACATTAATTCCTGGCAATTATTTGCTAAACTACCTATCAATCATAACAATCACAATATCTGTTTCGCATGACTGACTTGAATTAAAAACCACATTTACACAAGTAGTTTTGATGATACTTAAGTCATTTAAAAATGAATTGAATGTTTAAGGAAATGAAAAAATATTAGAAAAGCAATTCACAATCTTCATTCTATTCACACATCCTTGCTATTTATTTATTTCGCGACCACACCAAATTGATCGCATAAGATTTATGACAGCTACAAACGAAACTGAGTTTTACTCGAATATTATAAAAGTTAAAAGAACAATATAAAAATTTAGTGAAAAACGGAGTAGTTAAAAGGGTTTATACTCGAAGTATCTCTTTATCCATTTATCCATTCATCCATCCATAAATCTATCTATTTTTCTTTGTATTAATCTATATATCTGTCTATTTATCTATTGTTCTTTATGTTTTAACCTGTCTATCTATCTATCTATCTATCTATCTATCTATCTATCTATCTATCTATCTATCTATCTATCTATCTATCTATCTATCTATCTATCTATCTATCTATCTATCTATCTATCTATCTATCTATCTATCTATCTATCTATCTATCTATCTATATATATATATATCTATCTATCTAGTTATCTGCTTCTCTCTCAAACTGGGACATTAAAAAAACATGTCTCTGCATGTAGATCCACATGGTTCTTGGACCACTACTGAATATAACATTGAGCAGAACTTTAATCAGGAATAAAGAAAAATAGCACATGTTTTTGACGATGTTTTGTCCATGTCACGTACTAATGGTGTAGTTTACAACAACCAGCTTTCATGTTTTGTGAGATATGACGGGCAACGAAACGTTTTAATGATTTGTTGAGCTCAAACATCTAAACTAGAAATAACTGTTTATACAAGTCCTGCAAAAATTGATGTTTTCTAAGGATCGAACATTACAAATAATGTGATTTGCCGATTGGACATGCGCATTTTTCATGCCTTGCGTTTACAAATTTAGGATCCTCTTTTCAAGTAATATAAAACAAAATAACATCGCACCGAGGTATCTGGACCAATAAATGGCTTAATAGTAGAGCGCGCGTTTTCTTACCAAGAGCATCGCGATTGCATCCTCGAATAGTTGTATTGTTTCTGACTAGTTTGTTCAACAGAGGTGTAATGTGGTCGGCTAAGTTCTGTCTATTTCCATTTGGAGTCCCGAGGAGCATTTCTCGTTCTTGGTAAGTGTTGTCAGCACTATTATATAAGCTATATTGCGAACGGGAGCATGACTAACGTCTGATAAGTTTAGGGAACCATGACTCTGTCTCAGCCGATCACATTAAACTGACTGACCCAACCAGTAGGGGACGAAGTCACACGAGCGGGACTCGAACCACTGACCTCCTGCACCAAAAGTCGATTTTCTACCCCAGGGCTGCACCGCCTCCCTTCGTTCTTGATAATCCAGAAGACGTCAGACTTAGAGAATGGACCAGAGATTACCGAGCATTCGGCCTATACAGTTTTGATTTTATATTTGTACTGACGTAATGAATAAAATAGAACTCAACTGAAAAACATAATCATTTGAAAAAAAAATCGAGTATCGTATTTTCCATACAACTAAACGACTGCAGTGTTGAGCTTTGAGTCAGCCTTAAAAAATAGAGAAACTACAGTATTAATTTCTTTTAATATTATAGGACTGTTTTGAAAAAGCGGTGGTTTTAAAATCCCGTATGAATAATAATTTGCTACGCAAGATGTATGGAATACAATATAGATGAGAACTAAAAAATGTTCTTCAATCTAACATGTAGGAAATGTCAACTTTATTTAAAAAAAGGGAATCTTTTAATAGTTAACTGGCGTTTTCTTTGAAGCATTTACAAATTGAAAAAAACAACTACTTAGTAGTTTCTCCCGCCTGCCACACCTTCAACACTCGACTCTGTCTCCACCTTAAGAAAAGACACATTTTCGGTCCTCTCTGACTCGCTCTCTCTGGTGAAGGCGGTGGGGGAGTCAGACTCTGAAAATCCTATAATTCTTAAAATGTTGGAAAAAATTCACGAAATACAGGCAAATGGCAAGAACTGTTCTCTGCTGGATTCCCAGCCATGTTGGAGTTGAAGGAAGTGTAGTGACTGATGGGCTCGCCAGGGTCGGGCTCGAGCTTGGACATACACAGGTGCAGATGCCGAGCCAGCTATACGCACGTTTGTGGGAGAAGGTTGGAAACCGCGATGGAACAATGAATTATGACAACAAACAAGGTACACTGTGTCCAATCATAATTATTTAGGTCACTGGACAGGAGTTTCTCAAGCTGGGCGACGAGACCGGCTGGTACTAGATTTAGTCCGATTTGGACATTCTCATCTTACTCACGCCTTTCTATTGAGAGGTGAAGTCTCCACTGTGTCAAACCTGCAACGGCCAATTATCCATTGGTCACATTCTGGTTGATTATCAGGTTGTTTGCCGAGAAAGAGGTTTGTGCCTGTCTTAAGGACCGCTGGAGAGCATGTTTACTTGTGTTGGTCCTCAGCGCCTGCTGGGGTGCCTGAGGGATGTAATAAAGTTTAACTGTGATAATCCTACACACTGATCTTTTAAACTATTGTATACGCCCTTTAATTTTAACCACCCTTTTTATGCACAATTTGTATGCTTTTACTATTCAGAGAGATAAAGGAGTCACAGTTTCTACTAGTATAATGCCTGAGGGCATCAAGGGCACAACATAGCCGTTACCGTTGTGACGTGCCGTAAAACAAACTCACTCACTCACTCACTATTCAACAAACTTTGTGAACAAGGTATGTGAAATTTTACTCGGTGTGGAAACTATATTATCTGGAATCGTTCGCTTGCAGGTTCAAATTTTAATCAATCGAAAGTGTCAACATTAGCTCCTCCATTTGTAAACCTTAAAAGAGGACGTTTTTTTTATTTAAAAACCGGCTGCTACTTTTTCTAAAGAGAATACAAAATTATGTTTTATGAAACATTCAATTGGTATCTTGAATGAAACTGAAGGCTTTATAGATCTCAAATATAAAAGGTTTTCGATTTTTTCCCGGTATGCTGAAATACATTTCTCGATAAGAACTTCCAAGTATAAAAAATTATGTGTACATTTCGATTTTATGTATTGATTAAAATACTGAGCATTCTTTGTGGTTATTAAGTCTGGTTGACTTGGTTGAAGATAGAAGCACATCACAACACTGCTTCGATCACTATATGCCTGACATCCACAAGTCCTGGCATCTCCTTGGTCTGTGTCTCCGTGTCTCTGCCTCTGTATGTGTTTGTCTATTTGCTTGTCTTTGTGCAACTGCCTCTGCCTGTCTCTATGACTGGTGCCTCTGTCTCCCCAATAATCTCTCTTTTTACATTGGCATTATGTACATAAATATTCATTTCCGTGCACCCATAACGATATTGATTTTAGACCCCCCCCCCCGTACATGAGTCTGACGAATCAGCAAAGCAAATTTAAAACCAATACTGAAATACAAGTACTTCCTTAATTTTCATTAAAGTCTGACGAATCAGCTGGGATAAAGCGCTTAAAAATGATCTTCATTATTATTATTATTATCCTTCTCTTTAGACGGAAGCAGAGCCTGGTCATATTGGAAAGAGAAGGCAAAATGAGAGGCAGCCAGAAGCCGAACTAGTCATATTCTATATTTCTTTTTATAAATGGTATCCACAAATATAACTTTAATTATATCAGATCATGAAGTTCTCGACGGCAGGAAGTAATTTTCCATGGTTTCAAGAAATTATTTAATCTATGACGATACTAATCCAGAATTTATTTCCCATCTTGCTTCAAGTAAGCCGATATCTTTGCCATGTGCATTTTTAAAACTGTTATTACTCTTTTCAAGCCTACTGTTATCGTATTCTACGTTCTATACCCTTTATCAACGCCACGCTGGGGGATCGTCTGGAATATATCTAGTGTGCGATTGCTTTCAGAGCTAGATCTAGATTGTTGGAACTATGATTGTTCTTCGAGTGGGCACTTCTCTGATTAGACTGAACTGTTAGTAGATCTATGACATTATAAGATCTTAATTTGAATTTTCAATATTTGGCACCAAGCCGTGATCATGTTAGAAAGTCTGTCAAGAAATCCGAGGAATCAGACGTTTGACAATTTACAGGAGATGAAATAAGAAAATATATCAGAGAAAGTTTGAATGAAAAACAAGAAGATCCTCGGCAGCTAGAGAAGAAAGAAGGAGATAAGAAGGAGCTGGAAAAGGAGGCTGAACGTAAACGTTTTGAGGGATAACAAGAAAAGGAACGTCCTGAATGAGAAAAGTAGGCCAAATCGAACTTAATAAATTGCAGCTTCAATCAAGTAGTGGGAGGGATATCTCAGCAATACGCACGAACACAGTGAATTCCGAAGTATCTGAAATGCCGCCTTTTGTGGACCAAAAGGATGACTTGGACAGTTGGCTGTTACTGTTCGAGAGATTTACAGAGAGTAATGAGTTGCCAAAAGAGACATGGTCTGCATATTTGTTTTAAAAGAAGCTGTTTTTGCGGAACAAACGTAAGAGTTACATATTGCAACGCATTATAATCGACTAATATTCCCAAGTAGATCACAATGATACAAATGAGCACCAGCTTTTACCTGGTCCCTGCATAATCGTATGGTATTGACTGTTTCAAGAAAAATGTACATGTCTACTATTCTAGTACAAACGTTTTTTGCGGCAAAGGTTAGTTGCATAACGACTGACGTAAATTTGTACGTCTTATGGTGTTTAGCTAAAAAAACTGCATTGATTTTTACCCCATAGTCTTCATCTTGCACAAAGAAGTCTAGTGCATCTTTCAAAGGTATCTATTAAAATGAAATACTGAAAAGGAAATTGGGCAGTACATGTAGTAGGTTTACTCAGTAAAATAACCCCTCAGTTATTTTAAAACTTTTGCTGTAACTAAAATGCAAAGAATTTGTGAAAAAAATGAAAATCGCAAACTCCAAGCATTTACTGTTTCCCTATAAAATGCATTTACATATCATACTGCAGCTGAAAAGAGCTATTTTGGCTTATTAACCTACCGAAGAATGAAACTTTCAAAAATTAATACCTGTACTAGTGAACATTAATTAGCGTCATTTAAACCGAAATTACTAGTTGTCTGCTATTACTAAATGGCAGACTATTTAACTTTAAAATTCATATTCGCCAAAATGTAGAAAATATGACATAATGTTGTTTCCCCGTATGGTCTTCAATTCAACTGGTATTGATGATAATCACCAGTGCCACGCTACCCTTGCATGCAAGTTTAGCATGGAAACCGTATGTTCACTAGCATGGACACCGTATGTTCACCAGCACCGTTATTCCAGAGTTGAGGTCACATAAATACACTTGTTTACATCAACAATTTTATCTGATATATTCTGTATAACGCCCCCATTAGGAACAAGATAACGTATTTCTGACAATGCCTGATATGGTTATTTGATCAACCCTTGTTTTGTGCTACTATAAATGGTGTGTGCATAGGTTTTGATTAAATCACGTGTACACACATTGCCGACTTGTCCGTGCCCTAAAGAGGTCAAAGCAATCATAAACGGGGTTACGTCTTTCTAGGATCCTATGAATTATGTTAGTGACACCGGTCACATATGTGACACGTCAGAGTAATTGCATTATTTATAGAACAATCGTCCATGCTTTTAATAATAAAGAACATCGCATTTTCTTCCCATACAATGCGCTGGTACATATTGATTATCTTGATAGTTATAGCGACCGACACAATCGAGGAAAATTGGAAATGGCCCTGGGCGATCTAATAGTCACATAAGCTGCTGCTTTATAGACAAGACTCTCGTATGAGTTAACAAAGCACTCCCATGCGAACTGTGTTGCCAACAAAAAACAAAACAAAAAACGCCGCTTTGGTTGCAGCTTCATCTTGGTAGGATAAAGCCCTAATCTGGGCACCACCAGCCCGTGAGACTTAGATTATTAATGTTTAATACACAGTCAAGAGAAGGAATTATGTTGTTAAATTTGCGGTAAGATTTTGTCTCCAATGAGTCGTTTGGTGTTTTCCTTCTTAAGCTTTTTACTGGAGCAGATTTTGTCAGAAGGATTTTTCTTGGAAATCATAATTAAAAGTGGTTTATTCGTCATTGTTCACGAAGAAAATAACAAGAGTGTATACCAGTGAAAAATGCTCATGTAATATGATTAACATATTTTATTAAAAGTCAATATTGAAAATGAAAACAATTTATTGTATAATGATTGTACAACTAATATCACTGTTTTTTGTATGAAAGTCCTTTACAATTTTATATTTTCATTAAAGCAAATAAACATGATTAATTTGTAAACAACCATGATTTTGTTATTTTGAGAGTAGTGAAGAGTATTCGTAATAGAGTTGGCCAACCTATCCATTATGACTTTAACCTGAGTAACCTCTCAGATTCTTTCCCCACGTTGCTACCTGCATGATACTAAAACATTACATATAATCCTCTAGAGATTGTTTCTTTATTTGAATAGACATTTTGAAAAATGATAATGTAAAACTAAAGCAAGAGGCCTAGCTAAGTTTGCGAAACAAGTAGTAAACAAACTGGATACGTTAAATCTGTTTTCTATTTTTTTTTAAATATACTGCTCATGGAACAAGGTATCCACATTCTTTTGCCTAGATTAGGGTATTAATATTTAACGTATAGTGTGAAGAAGGGATGTAAAAGACAAACTCTGATTGTAGGTTATGCGGAAGAATTAAACAACACTATGTTTCCTTTCAAAAACAATAATAATAATATGGTTATTTCATTAATCCTTGTTTTGTGCGCAAATCAATGGTGTGTGCATGGATTTTGATTAAATGATGTGTACACACATCGACGGTAAACAACAAAATAGGGCAAAAAAGACCATGGCTAGAGAAAGAGAGACAGTAAGAAAGAGAGAGAGAGAGGAGCAGAGAGAGAGGAGGAGAGAAGGAGACAGAGACAGAGAGAGAGAAGGAGACAGACATAGAGAAAGAGAGAGATAGAGAGATAGAGAGATAGAGAGAGAGAGGAGGGGTGAAGAGAAAGATATTGAAATTTAAAATTCAAATCTTATGACAAAATCAAAGTAAAAGATGTTTGTATGATTTGTCCAAAAGGCAATAATACGCCACTTTAAAAAGTCTATATCCATGATATAACCTTACGATGATTTTCATAGTTATAAGTATATATTAATGAGCAGCTGTGCGCAAAGAAAAACTCTTGTATCTAGTACTGTATTGATCAAATAATTTTTTCTTGACGTTTAAGAAAAATCAGAAAATGGCGCACTTAGTAAAACACAACCCTTCTGAAAATCACATCTTCCGTTTTTTAATTGTAGACATCTTATCGAAGCTAAAAAATATATATTTTTTACCTTTATACCTCACTCCCTCTCGCTATACCTCCCTATCGATGTCTCTTTCTCTGTATAATCACACACAAACTCACACAAACACATACACAAACACACACGCACACGCACACGCGTCGTTCGTGTCTCTTCGGTTAACCTTTCTCCAGCTCTATCAATCCATCTCTTTAAGATTGTATATCTCTCTTTCTTTTTCTCTCTTATTCTCTCTCTCTCTCTCTCTCTCTCTCTCTTATTCTCTCTCTCTCCTCTTCTTTTTCTCGTCTCTTTTTATTCTTCGACACAAAAACTTAACGCTTTCCCTACGATCTACTACGACGATTTCGACTGCAAATACTGCTACCACCACTTTTGCTGCTACAACCACAACCACTACCACTACCACTACCACTACCACTACTACTACTACTACTACTACTACTACTACTACTACTA
>RQTK01000004.1:687860-768064 GCA_003991915.1 Elysia chlorotica | reverse complement strand
AGAGAGAGAGAGAGAGAGAGAGAGAGAGAGAGAGAGAGAGAGAGAGAGAGAGAGAGAGAGAGAGAGAGAGAGAGAGAGAGAGAGAGAGAGAGAGAGAGAGAGATTGTTGTATTAAAAATTGAGACGAACAAGAAGACAATTCTTACCAAATAAAAGTGACGAACATAAAAACTATCTGACTAAAATCTAAAGGTTTTCATGTCGAGTACAGAGACAGACACCGTGACAAAAATAATATATGAACAAATATTGTGTAAGTGTCCCATGCTAAACTGTTTTAAAAGGTTTACCGTATCAAACTTTATTAATTAAAAGATAGTTTTATCGTGTAATAGAAAATTTTTTTTAAAGCAAATTGCTATCAGTAAGGAAGCGTGCAGATTGGACGTTTTTTCCTTTACTTTCTTGAAATCCGTAACCAGCAAGTAAGTTTCTCGTAAACAAGTCCCAAGACTAACATCCGACAATTTTACGACTAACAAAAAGCCACACGTCTGCCACACAGACAGAACGCGTATATATACATCCTCCCTAACTCATGTCCGAGACGATCAGCCACCGACCAACCTAGTCGGGAACCAGTCGACTTTATTGAGATTCAGAGCCGAATATTTATAGGCCAGAAGTTTCTGAAAGTTGAAAAGTCATATCAGGTCATGAACGAAAGGTCTGTAGAACCAGATCGATGCGATAATTAGCGCTCTATCAGTGCTAGAACTCCCCAATGTTATATAGTCTTAAATAGCAGAATCGATGCCTCTGCTCAGGGCTATGAGAAAACATCACTGTAAAGGGTATAAAAAGGAGAGAAAATCATCAGGACAGGGCACCAAATAAATATGTTACAGTTTTTTAGTAATAGCTACTATGATGATATTAAAGTTGCTAGAGGACTTATTTAGCTGGATCTTGAGACAGCGCGAGTAGCTCAATTGGTTAGTGCTATGTACAGAAAGACAAGAGGTCCGATGTTCATATCTCTAAATGCGACCCTTTAATGAACCAAAGGAAATAAAACTAAGGACAAAAGTTGACGTGTCTTCGGATTTCCTTTACTAAATCAAAGTTTTTAAGTTACAAATTTGCACCAAGAGAAATAAAAAGGTAGGCCTATAATTTTACCGATTATACAAATTATGTTTTTTTTTCAACGTGCTAAACGATAAATCATTAGATTTGACAAACTGTTAAATATTTGGCGTTTTCTAAAATCAGATTTCAATGATGCCGATTTCAAGATATTAAGTCTATCTTATATTGTTACATTAATACAAAACTGCCTGGGTTTAAGCGCTTGCGTATAATCATTCTTTTTAATTTACACCACACACATTCCTATTTTTATAATTGTCTTAGGTATTGTAAACACTGAAAATGGGTAATTTTAAAGGTACACTTTTAATGCAAGACGAACAAAAGAAAGATTAACACGGTAGATAAGCTTTGCATAAAAAAAACACACTTGGATGCCCCTAGCATTGCATCGGTGTTATGAGAATTAATTTGTATTACTTTTTTTTTTTAGGTGACTAGAGTAACTAGCGGTCGTAACGCTCCCCCCCCCCCTCCCACACACACACACACACACACCATCGCCTGCTTTCTAAATGTTACTTTGTGTAGGCGGTTTGACTTCTTAATATTGTGTCATACTAGGTAGATAAGTGCTGAAGTGATTTGTGCGACATTGTGTCTATGTGTACACTATTTGCGTAACCACCATACGATCGATGGTGTATTCTTTACTGGCGGATGCTTCAACCATTGGAACCACATGTTAAACAAACATCCCACGTCATTAGGTATTCCACTTTTCTCTCTCGTTATTCAACTTCTTTGGATTCATTTACCAAACTACTCACGAGAGACAACAAGAAAATAGAAAGGAAAGTAAAATGTACCTGCGTCATAAATCAACCCCCCCCCCCCAATTTTTTAAACTTCAGCATTTTTGTTGTTGTTGTTGTGTATTTTTCCATTCATTTATTGACTGTGTGTCTAAGACTTAACTATCTCCTTTGTCTCTCTGTCTCCATCTTTTCCCATCACTCTCGCTATTTCTTTGTTTCCACCACGTTCAATTATGTTTTAGTCCACCTCCCTATGTCTCTGTCTCTCTTAACTTCGCTTTGCTTGTATATTGTTTTTGTTTCAACTTTTCTTCCTCCTCACGAATTACAATTTTTCTACTCTTTTAAAATAGTTTTCTTACATCAGGTTTTCTTAAATTTAAATGTTAGACTCATAATTTCAATTTATACGACTAAATATAAGCAGATTAATTGGCATAAATAGTTAAAGTTGATATTAGCTGTTATAAAGAACTATACACATTAATACTTGGAATAAAATATATGCTAAAACTAAACAGATGTCATTAGCCGAGGATTTAAATAGAGCATAATTTATTGTCATTGTATTATATTATCCAAGCTATGGCATAATAATATTCTTAATGAAGTCTCCCTTTCATAATTAAGTGAGTTGAAATGCTTAATTTAAAAAATAATACTTTTTAATAGCAGTAAAAGAAAACACGTTAAATTATGAACATAATTTTTGTTCATTAATATAATTGTTACCATTGGTGTATACTATATAAGAATCCAAAAAAGCTACCAGGGTATCAGATAGATCTAACAGGACAGCTTTGGAAAAAAATCCAACAAAACTTTTTTTCAAACTAGAAAAAATAACGTACCTGAAGTCTCAATAGCATTTTTTGAATGCATGATATTTAAATAAATGTATTTATCTGAAAGGACAGAAGCATTTCCACTTTGATAAGCCTTGAGGTGACAAACAGTTTTCATTGTTTCACGCCGAAGGAAAATGGAATCATGGCATCATGATATAATAGCTTACAATTTTAAAACTGTTTTAATTTCAGCGTTAACTTAAAATGCCATTATTTGTAGCATTTTCATGGGCAGTACAAAAAGGTCCTCTGGAGAAACCATCAGTCGTTAACAATTCTTTATAAGGAAACCATTTTGTCTAAATAGGCTTTGTACTTTAAATTTTGAATTGTTGATTCGATTTGAATACAATGGAAAAGGAACTGAACTCTACAGACTGCTAATTCTACTGTGTGGAGCAAGGATCAATACGCCAAGCTTTGGAAAAAATAGAGTGATTTACTCATATCTGGACCATACACATCTTCGATTTTTTTCACGACACAATTGTTAAGAAGGGCGTTGATTAAGCTTTTGGATGTCTTTTCTCGGTTAAAAGATGACTTTTACATTGGTGGCTGATTTAAGAATGATGGTAAAGAAAAATAGCGAAAGTAAGAGAAGAGATATATATATATGATTTAATAAATATATATTAAGAAAAAAGATAAATGGAACAGCGAGAGCGAACGAAACAAATAGATAGATAGATAGATAGATAAATAGATAAATAGATAGATAGATAGATAGATAGATAGATAGATAGATAGATAGATAGATAGATAGATAGATAGATAGATAGATAAATAGAGGACAAAGAGATACAAATGGAACGAGACTAGAGAGATTAAGAGAAATAGAGAGAAAGAGACAAAAAGACAGAGGGAGTAGGGAAAGATAGATATATAGATAGATATATGGATGAATCGACAAGAGATAGCGGGAGGAAAACAGAGAAAGAGCGGGATGTTAAGCAAGTGAGAAGAAGAGGGGCAAAGAGAGAAACAGAAAGAGTGAGAGAGACGGAGACAGAGAAAGGAAGAGAGAAACAAAAAAAAAGGGAGAGAAGGGGAGAGATACAAAGTGGAACAGAGATAGAAACAGAGACAGAGAGTGAGTGAGAGAAGGAAATAGACAGGGAGGGAGAGAGATAGATAGATAGACAGAGAGATAGAGAGAGATAGAGACAGAGAGAGAGAGAGAGAGAGAGAGAGAGAGAGAGAGAGAGAGAGAGAGAGAGAGACAGACAGACAGACAGACAGACAGAGCGGGAGTTCGAGATATGGAGAGGAAATCAATGATGTTTTGACACTTGATTAAATACTTCTCTCACATGGTTGAGCAACCCACCAGGTAGCAGAGCTCACAGCATTCTCAGCACTTTATTAACTGACGCTAAATACGAAAACGCCATTTAGTTTCTAGTCTTTGTCATTCTTTATCTCAGGTTCTTTCTAACCAGTCGTTCATACAGGCGTTTTTTTTAATGTTTCGTTTGCGAGATTTCTGACAGAATCTGAGAAAAAAGGTGATATTTATAAATCCGTTTTGTTTCAACTAAATTACATTGTTAGAGCTACAGTTATAATTCTTTAAAAAAATATTTATCTTTGACACTCGTTTGACAGTTTTTCTTTTGCCCCGACCAGAACTCGCTTTTTATTGAACATTTTGTTCACCTATCCTTAGCAATAGTAAGGTAAAAAAAAGCAACATAATGTCATACGTCATGTATTCAGCAAGATCAATTTTTAACTTTGTGATCTTTCTTCGAAAACTTATTAACAACCAGAATCAGACTTAAAGAAAACAGATTTTTTCCCTAGGAAAACTTAATGCATTTCTGCATTGAGTACACGTAGACAAGCATACCAGGCTTTGCTAAAACTTTTTACATTATAATATTAATTTTGCTGTTTTATTTAATGTTTATCGTCCGCAACAAAGTTATCCCATGCAAAGAGCTCAAGACTATTTTTTGTGTGCTGTCATATAGAAAATGTGAACCGGGGCTCGGTGACGGCTATTCAAACCTATAAAAGTGTACATTAGTATACAGACTTTTTATTGATCTTATTCCGCAAGTAATCATCTTAGCTGATCCTATTCAGATATGAACTGTTCAAGTGTACTAGCCCTACAAGTTATCAAAAACATATGAGTTTTGGTCAAACCGGACTTGGAAGTATCTTTTTTTTGCAAACATACATACATACTATGTTCCCCCCTTTCTATCTTGGTTTGAGATCTTGAACAGTTCAAAGCAATATATGTCTGGCCTTTTTAATCTCAAAGAATTTTAGAATTAACTTTTTATGTTTAGGATAATTGAACTTCTGAAATATTCAAATATCTACTTTGATGTACCTCATGAGTCATGGTACGAAGCCCAATTATTTTCAGAATGTTAGTAGTATCAATCTTACTCCGGGTGTTACTGTAAGACAAATCAAATAATAAAACAACAAAAAAAGTATATCTATTTTTACCATCGGGAAGTGCCATTCACATAATTCAAAGGGTTACAGTTCAATATGAACGACATTTTTGGTGCAATAAATGAAAACCTATAAAATACTAAAGGTATGTTGATCAAAAGTGTGCTCGCGCTTTTACCCTCCAGTTCAAACAGATAAATTGATTTATTGGTGTCACTCAATCAAATATCTCTTCTTTGTTTGTTGTTAAAGATCGAAACAGATCGACTCGTTTAAAACACACAAATGCCTCAATTGCTGCATTGTGAAAGAACTCTGACCGCAAGAGTACTTCTTGTCTATACATCGAAAAAAAGAAATGATTGCTGAAACATTTTTGTTCTATTAAAGAGCTTTCACTTACAGGTTTTTGGGCATATTTTATATTAAACGATATAAGATCTCCAGAGTCCGTCGTCAGAATACAAGCTTAACAAGCAATAGGCCCAAGGTTTGATACTCAGCCTGCTGATGTATTTGGCTTGGCGATAAGCCGATTTCTCAAAATAAAATCTAACATAAAACATTAGGCACTTAGAACAAAATTTCTTTTATTGCAATATAAGTTCAGTCCACCGATATGTACACCCATCGTACCGTCATGTTCTTTTCGGCTTCATTAATTCCGCATTAAGAAGGTAGCTATTATTGTGACATTAAACCGTTACATTTTCCTAGAGTGTATACTGTATACCCTTCTTCTCAAGGGTTGTAGGTTTTCATTATATACCTCTTAAAATTGATGGCAATGATTGAAATCGATTGTTTCGTTTGTCAACCCCTATGGCTATAATTCTAGACCCTCCTTCTCTCTCTCTCTCTCTCTCTCTCTCTCTCTCTCTCTCTGTATCTCTGTCTGTCTGTCTGTCTGTCTGTCTGTCTCTCTCTCTCTCTCTCTCTCTCTCTCTCTCTCTCTCTCTCTCTCTTTCCTTTCTCCATTTCTCCTTTTCGACAACCATATCTCTTCCTATAACTCTCTCCCTCTATCTTCCTTGCACAATTAAATCTGTTGGACAAACGTTAACCTTTTGTTTGAACGATCACCAGGCTTACAGACCGTACATTAGCATTACCCCTGGTGATGATAATAGAAGTATTTGTCTAGTTTGTGTCCCCCCCCCCCCCCCCTTTTTTTTTACACACACTCACATATATACGTACACACACAATCTTGCCGCTTGCGAGATGACATGATCAGCCTAATTGTGGTACTTCATGACACAGGGTAAGATTTGAAACAATTTTCACTAGTGAATGAGGTTGCTTCCCCTTATCTCATTACCTCAGTAAGACATGTAGGCTGGCAAATTACATAAAGTCCATAAAAGATGAATTTCATCTAATCTTAATCCATACAAAAAATACAAACATTTAGTGCCACTTCTATCATAAAAAGTATAATGTATACTGAAAAAGTGTGTGAACTTATTTCGGGTGATATAAACTTAACAAAACCAATAACAAAATACTTTACTTGATGATAAATAAATTACGATGTGCATTTACATTTTTATCTCCCTTATGTAAATACAAATCCAAGGTAAATTATGTAGGCTTTAACTATCTTACTTCAAGTTTGTAAATAAGACGAAAGTAGGGCTGGAGAGAAATTTTTGATTATGTACAGGAGGTTGGATTTCTTCTTATTATTTGTTTAAATTGAGAAACGGAGGTTCTAAACTTAATGCTTATCAAAGTTTCAATAGAAGTCTAAAAAATGCACCCACCCCCTAGAAAAAAACACACCAAAAAACCCCCAAACAAAACAACAACAACAACAAAAAACAAAACAACAACAAAAACAAAAACCACAAAAAAAAAACACAGCAAAAAACACCACACAAAACACACAACAAAACAAACAATAACAACGAAACAAAAAATCAGGTATTCTGTATCTGTTTGAATGACTTTCGATCTCTGTGTCTTTTCAAGTTTTTGTATGTGGTGTTTAGTGTGAAACTGGTTTGTACGAGTACGTGTTATACCGTTGGTTTATTTCTTTTTCCTGTTAATGGTATTTCAAATTATAATGCCGGAATTTTTGAATATTTTGTATTTGGAAATAGATTAAGCAATATTATTTTAATTGACAATTTCAACGCGCGTCTTGAATCGCTCTGCCTCATTAAAAATCCAAAATTAATGGCATGATGGTTCAGATACAGCAATGACTATGAAGGGAGACTAAACTATATTTATCTAGTGTTATCTTCTTCATCAGTTGTTTCCCTTAGCAATATTAGCAGTATCCCTGCTAAAAATACAGGGACTATAAATTAGGTTTGAATTTGTAATAATGGTAACTAGATCTATTCGTTTTGAAAATCGTGGTATGTTTAAGTTCAGTAAACTGTTGTTCCTTAAGGGGATTTATTGTTAAGGGGACATTTTTTTTAAATTCTCGTAATCGATTCGGTCGTCCAAAATCCAGAAAAATAAAATTCAACATATAGCTAATTGCTTTCTATTCTTTTTTATATTGTTGGGTATGGTCATAAAAAAGTGTACGAAAATCCGAGGGGTGGAAGATACCTGAATTTACATTTGAAATTTGAAATTTTTTTTTTTACGAAAGCGTGCGCGCGGAACACCATACTTAGTATCTCCTAGCCTTGCGACACCAAACGTCCGTCGCGCGACAAGGGCACTGACTCTAATAGTGATTTCTATCATTGTGGTTTAATTAAAGTTCGATCTAACCCTATGTCGTATTTAGCTTAACTGCGCTCACGGTTTAACTCAAATTATCTGTTGCACCAAGTATGGTTTAGCTAAACCCAGGTTGAGTCGATGTGTGTAGTTTGAGCTGGTGTGAGTCCTAGTGGACATTGGGATTTCCCGCACTTGTGTGTGAAGATCTATGAGTGGCTTTGCTGCGTAATAAATCTAGTATATATATATATATATACGCGCACACACACACACACACACACAGATATTTATATATCTGGACATGGCTTTTTGGCGTTTTCACTTTTTAATTCCAGGTTGGATGCAATGCATGAAATGAAATCCTCGTCCATGGAAAATGATAAAAAGTGATGTAAGATTTTCTCTGCTTGTGAAAAAGAACTAATTGAAATGAGAAAACGTTATCCGATTAGCGAGGACAAAAGAAACAAACGCAGTAATCATCAACAAAAAGCAGGAAGAATGAGACCATGCACCAAGATTTTTTAGAGTACTTGTTACTTCAGTTTGCATTGAATTGAACAGTTTACATGGCACTGAAGGTAGTCTCTCTCATCAAAGCAAGTCATCATTGGCTTGTCCATTCTCAAAGTTAAATAAGGTGTACAACCAAACACTGGCTGTGGAGAATTTATACAAAATGAGTATTGATCGCAACAGGCTTTTTCTGTGTTACATTCTCGAAAACAGTTTAAGTGAGTTTGGGAAAGAATAATATTTTTGGAACAAGAAACGTATTTTATCGGATTTTTATTTATAAAATAAAAATAAAGGATAACAACAACAACAACAACAACAACAACAACAACAACAACAACAACAACAACAACAACAACAAAAGACATGTAATTCCCACTCATAAGTTTACTCTAAGCGCATAAACGAAAAAGTAAAATTTTAGTGGCCAAGATAATGAATTTAAATAAGTTAAACGGACACTTAAAAAATGCGGCTGTAAAAAAAACCCTGAATTTTCTTTCTTATTTATATTTGACATTATTAAAAGCATTTTATTACCCATAATTATTATCATGTATACTATGTATTCCATTTTCGTATTGAGATTGCCTACGTGTTTAAATGCATTCATTTTTTTTTTAAATATATGACCTTCGACTTTATAACATTCTTGCATATATAATTTTAATATTATAGATAAATAGATCGTTAGATAGGTAGTGAAAAAAGCGGAGAGAGAAAGACAGATATACATAGATTGTAACAAATATATAAATAAAGCAAAGACTATAATTGTAAAGAGAAAGAAAATAGAAAATAGAGAGGCATAGCAAAGAGGACAGAAAGGTTAATGGACGGACACATTTTTTCCAAAAGTGTTTTTTTAACTTAATCAATTTAAATATTCACACAAAACGCCGACGTTTTTGTAAAAGCTAACTTTTATTTCAAATAATGTATAGGACAGGCACGTTTTGGTTTTGGATCGTAAGGAGAAGACAATGCAGTTTAGCAAAGGCTATCGTGATTTGAATCCTGCCATAGCTAAAGCAGACAGACTGAGTTCTTTGAAAGCAAACATGAAATCAATAACGCGTTTCTGTCATGGTGTCCTGTTTCCTCATTATTCCGCCGACAATTTAAACAAGGCGCCGTCCAAAAGGAGCAATATTACGTTCTCATGTTCTTATGAAAAAAAAGATGGAGTAGCTTGTTATACAGGATAATAATGAGCCTAAATCTTTCTTTTATCCTATTGTATTATTTGTACTTCTAAGATGAGACATGTTTTTCTTTGTCAGCTACGCTTTGTTCTCTAGATAATGTCTACTAATGGCAGAAGCAAGTAATTATAATATCCTTGGGGAACTTATCATGCAAACAATACGAAAAAAAATGTCAAGAGAAAGAAAACAACACACTTTTAATTTCTCTGAGAATTTTTTGTATTGATTATAAAGATATGTAACCCTCTAAAAATCCTGCAAATTAAAAGGTTTCACGAGTAAAAATTACAACACACATAAACTGCTATGTAGGAGTCCATTCTGAGCTAATTATGACAAGAAAAAAAGAAAAAAAAAACGTTGCATGCCAAATATAACACGACATAAAAAGTCATTCTGGTCATTTGTATCTCTATATGTAAGAAAATTCATTTTTTAAGACAAAATGAAGGTTGAGAAAAAATCCTCGATTTTTGGGATGAACTGGGCAACTTTCATTGATAGCTCTCAAGACTAAGCGAGTATAGTAAGATTTAAAACGACAGCGAACCATTCAGTTCAATTTGCAACTCTTACAAAGGTTGGTTTGATTATCTTAAAGAAACAGTTTGAAATGAGTTTATTAACTGTCGCAGTATTAAAAAATAGTGCTGTTAATTAAGATAATATGTGAATTGGCTTTTGGGCACTTACAACAAAGAAGTGAAGAACAAACAGTACGAAAATATAATGCATCCTTTGAAAAGAGGATATGCTGAAAACAAACATGAAACATTTAAGGACGGTAACAATTATACTCTTCCTCCTTTAGTAACACAAACAAGTGTGTTTACAGATTCTTTAAAAAAATTCACAATCCTGTTAATAAAAGCACTTTGGAAATTCCTCTCCTAAGCAGATTTTAAGTGAAATCTATTGAATGTTCGTTATCGTTTAAATAGATAAGCAAATAGCATAGGTAGTTGGTAGCACAGTAACTAATTGCCTTTTATAGAGCAAGTATATAATTATTATAATTAAACACGTATTTGTACAAATGAAGGCGCAATGCATGTGAGAAGAAACTCAGTTGTTGAACAGACCTACAAGCGTGCACTTCAAGTTAAGCGCAGAAGAATTCTTTCTGCATTTGCACAAAATCTTTCATTTGATTGAAAAGTATGCTTTTCTGAGCATTAATTTTAGCTTGAGTGCTTTTGAGAACATATTTTTTAAAGCCACCAATAGACTAAACACAATTTAACAAACTTTTCCTACTTGTTTTATGACATGAATCACTTGTGACATGTTACACTAAATGGAAAAGCTTGCTCATTTACCTGTGTTTTTTTTAACTCGGCGATCAGCAGTAGTACAAATTTCGAAAAATAACTGAATACAAACCTGGCTTAAAAGTAACAAGTTCTCTTCAATTGAGAAAGGAGAAAAAGGTGGCGGGGGGGGGGGGGGGCGCTTACTTATTTTCAGAGTATTCAGAATATCTCGGTATAATGACATGCTATCCATCTAGATGGATGTAGAAGTCTAGTTCTGAATTAGAACAGAACTTAGTAGGTACTCTAGATCTCGTCGTCATGGTGAAGCGCTAAATTACCACAATTATTGTGTTTCAGAGCGTGTGACAAACATTGATAGATGAAGATAAATAACTCGAGCCGCCAATAAGGAATTGTGTAGGAAAAAATTCGAATAGCATTTTAGATTTAGAATTTTGATATATCAACGTCACTGAATTAAATAAGCAAAATAAATTTCCATTTGATAATTATAAATTTAGCAGAAAATCGTGTACTACGCTTTGAAATCATCAATTCAAAACCTATCCTCTCTACCTTCGAGCTACTTCTTTCATTTTAAAGGTAGATTTACTAGTATCACGTCGTCGCCAAAAATTTAATCACATTCCCGTAACAAGCTTTTAACGCTTAAAGGAAGTGATCATTTGACAAAGAAAGTGAATGATTGGGTGTTTTTATGGGCATTTATCCTAGGGCTTTGAAGATTTAATGACCTTTCTGTCAAGTTATATCACTTAGGTAAACAAAAGAAGAACGTCAATAAATAAATACATTATTGTAATGTCCATTATACTCCATGTTCAAATAAGTAGCCTAAAAGATAAAGGGTTGGACACCTTTCTAACAGTGCGGGCACTATAATTATGTACCGGGCATTTGTTTCCTTTAAATAATATGATCAACGACAAACTTGTTGACACTAAAAATACACCTTTAATAATTTCTTTTTCAGTGGATTAAACTCTGAAACTTATTTGATTGAGTGTTGCATGCTTTTAAAAGTATGCCACATTTTAGTTGGGTTTAGAACTACTTTTTATGAACATTCTTGATCAATGTTCCATGTGCATTGCTTTATTAATCGCTGGTGATACGAACTTTTGTTCTAGTTTAATTTGGCCAGATAGTAGTCACTAACATTCCGTTTGATACTTTTTTAACACCAATAAAAGCCGTCGTAGTTTATTCTCTGACCATTAAACATAATATTTACATAGTTATTATGTTATCATAATTATTGCCCTCGAGGGGGGGGGGGGGTTTTTAAATCATCGCAATATTTTTTATCTAGACATTTTCAAGATTTTATATTTTTTTTTAAACGTTTTGAAACATTACAAAAACATTACACAACTTTCCCTTTATATTACCTAGCAATGGCATATAGAAAAACTAGATAATGACAGAATTGCATACAATGAGTTAGACTTAAAGAGAGGATTACCCAGGTTAAAAGTTTAAAAAGTGTTGATGGACGGTAACTATCATCAAATGAAAAGTGCTGTGTGGATATAAACAGGGCAGTTTTTGTTTTTACAATTTGAATAGAAATGAAAGATATTCATAACCTAAATAAAATCTATTGTTTGAAAGGTATTGATTTGTTTTTCGATTCCATGCTAAACAGAGAGGCAAGAGATAATGTCAGGATCTGAATGAAAACAGACAATAGATACAAAACGTCAACCCGGCTCTACCAGCCCACGCTTCCAGTCGCGTTAAAGTAACTGAAGTAATTATGTGTAGATCAATAGGCATTTATATGATGTAAAATTTTTATACCGTTAGATCTTCATTAAAATTTTGAATGTTCTATAGTAAAAAAATCGAAACGTTTTGAGTATTCATGTCATTGTTAGACTGCATAGTCTCTCAGATAAAATTAATATAATAATAAAGCTGACAAGGATACTGATAATGTTAGAAGCCTGACAAACATAATAATGATACTACAGCTACCACTACAACTACTACTACTACTACTACTACTACTACTTCTACTACTACTACTACTACTACTACTACTACTACTACTACTACTACTACTACTACTACTACTACTACTACTGTTACAGCTGCTGCTACTACTACTACTACTACTGTTACAGCTGCTGCTACTACTACTTCTGCTACTTCTATTTCTACTATCAATCAGTCACTCGATGCGATAATAAATGTTGGACATGCGCTATTATTTTCAACGACAAAACAAAGCAACCAACAAACCAAGCAAACAATCAAACCGCAAGTCATTATGTTATTACATGAGAGACCTTACTGTTCCCAGAGACCTTACTGTGCGAATAACATGCTCCAAATCAAAGGCCTAATGACCCTATGGTCCATTCCCGCACCATTATTGATAGTTCACCGCATTTGTCTGTAGCAATAGTTACCAGATTATATGGACTACAAAATCTGGATCTGTGATCCATGTAGAACCTATTCACGTGTACTCACAAAGCTGTCAACCGTAAGTCTGCAAAGCGTAATAAGGAGTTTTCATCCAATCGTTTGGCTTGAATGTCCACATTGTTTAATGTCTGGGTTGGCAGCTCCGTTACATGCTGTTGAACAAGCAAAGCTTTCGTCGCAACGACAACCTCGTTGGAAAATTAGCTGTGAGTACACAGACGGCTGAAAATTTCACCACTGCACGATAATAATAATACTAATAATAATAATAATAATAATAATAATAATAATAATAATAATAATAATAATAATAATAATAATAATAATAATAATGATAATGTACTACACCCTCTGTTATCCTTTTTTGCTATTTAAATTGTTGTAGAATTAAGAAAACGTGCTCTTATTTACCCTCTTTGGGTAATTTTTCTTTGATGATATATGTTTTTTGTCTTTTAGTTTTCTTTTTAGGGACCCATTAAAAATGGCAACAAGTTTAAACTGTAGGCCCTGGTTTAATATTAAACGGCTACATCGGAAATTCAACCTTTTAACTTCACTCGTCAGAAAAGGTTTCGTTTCAGAATACTGATCAAACTTTGAACTGAGTCTTTTTGATCTCCTCACTACATATTCTTATTACTACAGTTAAAATGTACGTTGTAGCGCTACCTTTTCTTTACTTTGCTATAGCTCTCAATCAATCAGCTTGTTCTTTTTTATCGTAAAAATCAAATAAATAAATGTAAGGTTCCTATAAAAATAATTCAAACTACATCCTATAATTTCTATTTTTTGTTTCAGTTAGGAAGTAACGTAAATTTTCCTCTTGGGCAGCGGATGTAGCGTATCTAGAAGGGAAATAAAAAAGGTAGAGCTTTTCTGGAAACGGAAGTACATCCGATAGCGTAGATCATAGAGATGTAGTGTTCAAAGATCTATAGGTACATAGAAATATAGAGCACTTGTTTATTTGGGAAAGAAAGCGATAAATAGTGTAACGCAAATTGCTGGGAAAAGAAAAAGAGGGTTGTTGGAGCTAGAGAGAGAGAGAGAGAGAGAGAGAGAGAGAGAGAGAGAGAGAGAGAGAGAGAGAGAGAGAGAGAGAGAGAGAGAGACAGAGACAGACAGACAGACAGACAGACAGACAGACAGACAGACAGACAGACAGAGATTGAGAGAAAAAGAGAGGAGACAAGGGAGAAGAGACATATAAACAGACAGACGGACAGAGAAAAAAGCAATGTGCGAGAGCTAGAGTGATAGTTGGGTGATCAGTGTGTATGTGTGAGGGAGCGAGAGAGACAAGCACATACACACACAGACACAGACACACACAGACACACAAAGACAGATAACAGACAAACAGACAAACAGACAGACAGGTGGACAAACACAGAAAGAGGCAGTTTGTGAGAGCTAAAGGATGTGAGTGATAGTCGGATGACCAGTGACCACCAGCATAACTATCTGGTCACCCATATCGATTTACGAGTGTTCTCTACTGGCAAATCGACCACTTCCATACGCGAGCAGCAGCCAGTGTTGTATCAAAAAAATTACTATTTGCATTAGGGGCTTATGGAAATTGTTTTATCATGTTTGTAAGCTTGGATGTATGGTTATTAATAATTAAAAAGTACTTCGTGTTCACATATGAATCATCATACATCACTTTAACCAATCCAAAAGTATATACTTACAAAACCAATCTCCGTAAATAGCTGTTTTAGTTGTTTTTGGTTGTTGTTTTTTTTATTGTTTTTTTATCTCTTTTTTAACTCTGACTTTTTTTTACTTTTCCTTTTTTCCGATCCAGCAGGCACTTGAGCCTGCGCCCTTCGATTTGATGGCATGATGAAGAATGCGTATGTCTTTTCTAGTTTGTGTTTTCCGCAGTATAGTATGTTTTACAAAGTAGTTTTTAGGTGGAAGAAGTTTTGTGCGGAGGTCCTGTAGTTGAAAATAAGGTTCGTCTGATTCATTATGTTTTGGGGCAGAGGGAGCAGAACGGTTTTTTTGGGGTTGGAAACGATTAATATAGTAGTTGAGTGGAATATGCTGGGTTCTCAGCCGATATATTGTCGACTGTTCTTGACGTTTCAGAAATGTAATGCTGCCTTTCGGGTTTTCGGCATGTGTCTTTAAAGACAGATTTTCCAGTCTTCCCCAGAGCCAACCCGTTTAGCCATTCCTCTTTCTTGTTGTTTTATATAATGTGTTTTGTTGTAGTGATGGATGTTGGTTGAGTGTGTTGGGGTTATGTTGTTTCTAAGTTTTTCAAAGGCTTTGGATGTACGAGTTTTCTGTTTGCCAGTTTTCAACAACTTGCAGGGCAGATTTAGCATAAGAGAAAACAACAACGTCAGTTAATCTTTCAGGCTTGATCGAAAATATATGGTAGGTTCACAGTATGATTTAGAAGAAGAACACAAGATGGTGGAAGGAATATAAACAGAGTCGGAGTAAATTTTGATTTGCATAAGTGATCTTTTTCCAGCGATTTGATAAAACATGTTGCTTGTGCAACTAAATAACTACATTTTCGATTAAAAATATCAAAAGGCAAATTACATTTTGTTTATATGCCACTTGGTGCCTACAGGAAATAAGGGCGTGTTTTAAAAACCAAAATTTTAATAGGAAAGCTAAGAGAGAAAGCGAAACAGACATAGAGATATAGTAGATAGATAGATAGATAGATAGTTGTTTATATGTCCTGGTATCCATTGAAGAGTAAGTTTGACACCATGAGCAGTGAGAAAGTTTGTAATAGTTTTTTAAAGGCTTTTGATGCACGAGTTTTCTGTTTTCTGCCAGTTTTTAACAGCTTGCAGGATAGATATAGCAGAAACAATAATGGCAGTTAATCTTTCAGGCTTGATCAAAATTATATGGCAGGTTTACAGTATGATGTAGAAGAAGAACACAAGATGGCGGAAAGGAATATAAACAAAGTCAGAGTAAATTTTGATTTGCATAAGTGATCTTTTTCCAGCGATTTGATAAAACATGTTGCTTGTGCAACTAAATAACTACATTTTCGATTAAAAATATCAAAAGGCAAATTACATTTTGTTTATATGCCACTTGGTGCCTGCAGAAAATGAGGACGTGGAATAGATTATCTATGATCAAAATTCCTATCCCTTGTGAGGAATGAAAAAAAGTGAAAAACCAAGTTTTTAATAGGAAAGCTAAGAGAGAAAGCGAAACAGACATAGAGATATAGTAGATAGATAGATAGATAGATAGAGAGAGAGAGAGAGAGAGAGAGAGAGAGAGAGAGAGAGAGAGGGAGAGGGAGATTTCTGTTGTTAATTTCCGTTGCTAATTCTCCTAAGTTAATAACAAAAGTGTTTATACATTTGCTTTCTTTCAAGCCAAGAATGAAAAACCAGCTGATGACTGAATCTTGGTCCTTCTGCTTTCCAGTCTATCTGCATGGAGTAGTGCATTCGACGTCTCACTGGTCCATTTACTATCTGGGGTTAGCTTTAGGTCTCCGGGTTTCCTGAAGGCCCTTTCGAGGAGTCGGGAAAACTAAGTAATATCCGAAACAATTTATTGACCAAGTTACCTGGCTCTCAATGCCTCAGATACGATGCTTCTCTGACATTCACCTTTGCACAATGCTTTCCACCGAACATTATATCTGAGCTTTCAAGGAGCGCACTTACTAAAACATTATATTGGTATTATTCAAAACTTTTACCCCATTACTCAAGTGCTCTATCGACTGAGCTATTTAACGTTCCATTTCTAAATATGGGTCTGTACGACATTTATCTACGCGTAAGGCTTTACACTGCACTTCAGCTGTATCTGTCATTCTGGCATTCTAGGAGAGGGTGGGGGTGGGGCGGCTTATGTCAAAATAAGCGGCTTTCCCGGGCGTGGTCATCTCTCCACTGATCAATCTGAGCTGGACATATCCTATTTAGGAAGTGATTACGAAAGAAAATGGAACTGGAGAAAGATTTTAAACTTCAAATGCAGTCACCCAATCTACTGATGTTTTATTTCTTAAAGTTGTGAAAATTTTGAAGAGTAAAACACAGTGAATAAGTTGCCGGGCGGGGGGAAGGGGAGGGGGGGGGGGTGAGGATGGGGAGCAAATGAAACACATAAGGCTGCTAAATGGGTGACATACACATATATTTTTTAAATAAATTTGTCTCTACAAAATCGGGATAGACAGAAGCTTTTACATAAAAGAAACTTAAATGCAGGATAATGAAAAAAAAAGTATTACGGCTTGTCGCTGTTGAGAATATTGTTTAAGATTCATGAACACGTAAGTATCATGCTGACTTGTCATAAAAAGTAAAGAAAGGTCATAATAAAGCGACGGTATAATTTTCCTGTTTTTTTTTTGTTAATCAAGCACAGATCAATCAATTTCAATACACAGTTTCAGTAAATTCTATAACATCACACGAGACTGTTTTTTTTTTCTTTTTAGAGATTTTCAAAGCGGTTTTATCGTGAGTCCATATGTAAAAAAAGTACAAAGAAACATTAATTAACATAAAAAAGGAAAAAAAAAAGGAAAAAAATGTGTTGTTGATAATTTCAAACCGCTTCGTGCAAACATATATTTAGATCTGCGAGAGTCTATTTTTTTTTAATGCCTATAGCTTAAAGGATCAATAAATCGTGTTATAGTCTTTCATTACTAGCGAAGAATATAATTAGTCCTGAAACAAAATATTATAGAGGGTGGTGCATTGTAGAAAAAACCTGACAAATCTAGTTAGATGGACACTCGTACTGACAACCTTGTTATCATCGACTAATGAAGGGTCAGCTGCGTAAAAGGAAATGGAACGGAGGAAAGGCTAAATCAAGCAGTTTTCAGCATTCATAACCATCTCACGCCACCTGAGCTCATATAAAGCAAAAACACAACATAAAAAGTAAAGCCAAATGATGATCATTAAAAGAAAAAAGAAGTCTTGCTATAATTCGCAAACATTTTGTTAATAATGAATGTTTTTAAAAGGTTCTTTTTTCGGATTGTTTTTTATCTGGCCCCCAACAGTGTATTCTTTCAAAAATGTCAAATTTTCGGTTTATTAACCTAGGCTGCAATTGAAATATGAAAATTTTATATAAAACATATATTATAAAAAAATATAAAATTATACGCATCAGGAAAAATGAAATAATGACAAGCATACATGTTGGAGGATGGAAGAGGAAAAAAGGAAGATAAAGAGATAGGTAAATATATAGTGATAGAGATATAGAAAGAACGAGGGAGCGGGGTGAAGAGAGAGAGAGAGAGAGAGAGAGAGAGAGAGAGAGAGAGAGAGAGAGAGGGGGGGAGAGAGAGAGAGAAAGGGAGAAACAGACAAACAGACAGAAACAGAGAGACAGAGAAATGGAGAGACAGAAAAACAGAGAGACAGACAGAGAGGAAGACATAAAGAGAGACAGGGAGAAAGAGAGAAATGGAGAGAAACGGAGAGATGGAATTGTGCAGCACCTGTTATTACAAAATTACTGTCATATACTCAGTTTATTGCTTTTATTAATTTTCTGAAATTCAGGAAAAAAAATTATTGCTGTAGGAAAAATATACTATGGGAAACATGCACGTCCGTCTTTTAGAAAGTTTTAAACCATGAAACGATAAAAGTGTTAAATAATTTCAATTTTTTTTCTTTTCAGACATGGATCAGTCCTGCCACAACTGTTTTCACCATTCTTACTACAGTAAAAGTAGGGGACTTGATAACCAGTGTTCTTCAAAGCTGTTTTCCTTGTGGGATGTTATTTTAATATAATCAGAATTAAAGAGAAGTATCCTGCAAATAGATGCACAGTTCAGGAATATAAATAATACAAATCAGATATGTACCCGTCTTGAATAAAGAAAGGATGGCAAGAAAGAAGGAGAGAGGCAAGCACCCGAAGAGATAAATTAAGAAAATTAGGAAACCATTTGTTTCAAATTTTGAACGTACTAAACATGTCCGTTATGCTTGTTGAGCAAGCTAATAGGCGTCAAAGAATCGATTCCACAGAACAATTACTCGGGGCAGCATCGACTCCCTCACACGACGAAGAGGAATCGGACCGCTCGTTCCCTCTGCACGGGCGAGACAATAGCGCTGCGGAGCTGACACTAGAGGGCGCTGGCACTAGCGGGGCAAGCAGCCACA
This sequence comes from Elysia chlorotica, assembly GCA_003991915.1. Lineage (NCBI taxonomy): Eukaryota > Metazoa > Mollusca > Gastropoda > Plakobranchidae > Elysia > Elysia chlorotica. Next base: position 748,647 of record RQTK01000004.1, on the reverse strand, counting down.
CTGGTGCGATGGGCGAGAGGCGCGCGTCATGTCCTGACGTAGACCTGTCTGTGCCAGAGGCCGCCGTGCGATACTCCAGCGCTCCAGTCAAACCTTCGCACAGTTCGAGTGAGGCGGCCGCGCCGATAGCATCGTTCAGCGGAGGCAAGAAAAAGAAAAAGGATCGATTGAGGCGAAACACCTCCACTACTACCATCGCTACGGCCTCCACTATCACTATCGCTACCAATACAGAAGAAAGTCAGGCTATTCCTACACAGCCACGGCAGTCGAGAGGGACCATTCATCCGCCCGCAGGCACGGCGGAGTTCAGGCTGTCGGAGGGCGGGGGAGGAGAGGATGCTCAAAGTGTCATCGCTGATGACTCTGACGTCGTTACGAGCAGTCTTAGCCTCCTGAGCACCATCAGCAACAACAATAATACTTTAACAAGCAACAGAAACAGCGTTAACAGCAACAACAACACTTTTGATCCGGTATTTCACCATGACACAGTCACCGATGGCAGGCATGCGGGCGGCAGAGATGAGCGGCCGTCTGGCGACACAAGACACAGCCATGACCCGGCTTACCAAGAGAACAGTGACGACGACATGGACCGTGACGCCTCAGACCACAGAGTGCCCCAGTTGAACTTGCCTGAATTTCCCATTCCAAATTTACCCGGCCGATCAAAGTCTTGCGAGAGAAACGAAGAATTTGTGAGTGTATCTGGATCTTCCAGCCCAGTCAACACCAAGACTAACCTTAACGAGAACAGCACAGCCACCATCAACTTTAGCAGCATCAACCAGAGCAGCACCAGCCTCACAAACTCTAGCGTCGACACAGGAAGTAGAACTCTGGCTCCAAGTACCCCACCGATTGCAGCGAGCATCAGCTTAGGCTCCAACGATGGTCGAGTCAACAAAGGCTACACATCTCCAGATATCGAACTTCAGAGTTACTCATTTCTCTGCACCGACGCGCCCCCTTTTTCCACCACATCAGGGAACAGTATTACCACAGTCAGCACTATCACTACTGCCAACAGCGAAAGCAGGAGCTGTAGAGACAGTGCCTCACCAAGAAGAAACAGTTTTGACAAAAACCGCTCACACCAACGCCTCAAAATCGGGGGCACGGAAAGCGACCCGCAGCGATTGGGTCAGATATTTCAACCTCATCAATCAAGAAGCCAGCGAACCAGCCCAATGTCATCTCACGCCCTGGGCAAATGGAAGCTGCGAAACATGGGCCCCAGCTACGAACTGGCTTCGACAAGCACCGAGCCTGTTCCAACATTTAACATTGTGTCTAAATCGGAGTTGAACTTGCGGGCGTCAAATTCTATGCGAGCTTCCTCTGGAGGCCGCTCTCCATACTTCCACAGCCAAAGAGACAAGGCTCGCGCCAACAGTGAGGAGGAAGCTGGACGGGCATACAGCGATGACGGTGGCAAACACAATGTCCCATCTCTCCTCTCGGACATTGGAGCCGACTACATGCGCGTTAATGGCGCCATCGGCTCGTTCAAACAGTTGCAGAAACCTACCTCTATGCAGTCTCTGCCTACTTCGTCCAAACTCAGCTTCACAGAAGAGGCTGGCTTGGCTTTGGTTGGAGGAGGAGACTTTCAGAAATTTCCTGAAGACAAACTTCACAATCAACACAAGTCTCGACAGAAACCTAGCGTGGGATACCGGCTAGGCAAGAGACGGGCCTTATACCAGAAACGGAAAAAAATATCTGACTACTGCCTTGTGTTTGGAATGTTCGGTATCGTCTTAATGGTGCTGGAGACGGAGCTCAATCAAGCAGGTGTATATAGCAAGGTAGGCACATGTGTGCAGCTTTCACTGTCTGTCTAACTGTGCTCATGTTATTGCACTTTGTTAATTTCCTGAATTGTGTAGCAGATTCAGAACTCAAAACATATCGATGGCGATAACATAGTCTTTTTTAAACTTGAATAACAAAAAACAATCAGGACAAGTTTCATAAAGTCTGACCTTATTCAATTATCTATACTTTAAAAAATCCTATACAAAAATGTTCAGTATTTATTCTTCTAAAAATACAAAAAGTTCAGTACTCAACTCATAAATATTGATGTGGAAAAACGAATAACTTCGTTAGTTGGCCATGATCGTACGCGTGCAGTAAAATTATGGAAAAATAATGATATTAAGGCCCTTAGACACATAGAGCGGGTTTCCACCGCATGCGTTTACGAAACATTTACATCAATGGCTAACACCCTTTTGTTTTAGAGAGAGATATAATTTCTTCCTTATCAAACTTAATGTACCCAAATCCATTTTCACACAGTTCTTGGGTAAGATTTTCTTTAAACTGTTTCCAGAGATAGCAAATAGCAAATATCCAATCTGAAACTTGTTCCAACAAGCCTTTCCTATGTTAAAAGTACATTATAATTTTATCTAAAATTTTTGTCAAATACAATAAAAAAAAAAGGAATAAGGGATGATGGGAAGATTAGGCCTATGTTTTCAAAGATGCACGAGAGTTGGGCGGTTGGGGAATAAGAGGAAAGAACAACAACCTGCGTTGAAAGGTTAAACAAGTAAAAAGAAATGACATCGTAAGCAAAGACAGTTGTGAAACACATTTACAATTACGCAGGAATTTATGACTGCGTTTAAAAAATCAACTCTTTAACACATTACATTACCTTCCCCAACATAATATAAAATATAAAGGTTTGACAAAAAGGGGTAAGGAATAATAGGCAGGGCGGGCTATAAGTGCGAAACAATTTATTGTTTTAGGCTTTGCAGAGTTAACGTATAACTGTTTACACGTTCTTTTTTCAATTAAAAAAACAACAACGTAATTCCACTGATAGTCATATTACGAGATTACATTAATTTTCTTTTCCACCGTTTATAATTGCTTACAATTTACACGATCTCTATTTTGTACGGGTTTGAATATTTTCTAAAAGTATTATTTTACTATTTATTTCTCATCTATCTATTTTGTTATTTATTTATTTATGTTTGGTAAGTAAATGAAATTTCATAATGTAACACTCATGCGATATATTAATAAAAAAACACATTTAAAAGCTTGAATACAAAACAAATACAGAGGAAGAGCGGTGCCCGGATGTGAATAATAAACTTTCCAGGCTTACCCAACGCTCGACACAAAGTATTCTCTATCCTCACCTTATTTTATAAGCATAATCTCCATTTTTAGAGATTGGTGGCATTTTTTGTCTATCGCTGCAGCGCCGAGAGCCAAATCCATTTTCTGTAATAAGTTTGCAAAGGGCAGTATGAGTAATGGTTCCTTCTGTTTTATAACACAAAAGCTGTGGGTTCCGCCTCAGCCATGTCTGATGTTTATTCTTCACGTGCTGACATCATCTTCCCCTCCACTCCCCTAAGTCTCTGAACCAAGATCTTGTTTCAAAATATTGTTACTCTGTGTATAATCCTGAAATCCTGTTCTTTGTGCAGTTGCTGAAGGAAGCCAGATAACCGTCAGTCTTTCAGTTCATCTCCTTAAGGTTAAAAATGGTTGAGCAATGGTGTATTTCAACAACATTTTATATTTTTAACTCTTAAACGAATTCGACGAATGGTTCGAACAAACACACACACACACCTACAAAACAACAGACAAATAATTCGGCATAATGTTTTAAGCGTCCAATTCTTCTAACTTGACGGTGTAACAATGCTTGTAAAAACTGCGCGCTGTAAAGAGGGTGTAGAAAAGTGAAAAATAATACGCCTTAAAACAGGTGAGACAAACGTGCGTGTTGATAAAGGCAACGCGTCTGCTGTAATGGAATGAAGAAAAAGATGAGTCTGGCCAAAGGTAAATGTATAGAGCGAGAGCTGGAGGTAAAACATCACATTACGGGTGATTTTTTATAGTGAAGCCGAGAAAAAGCAGATACATATTTATATAAAGAGGATCAACAAAGAAGTCCAAAGGTAATATAGGTAAAGGGATTACATTTCAAGATACAGAGGCAGTTAATCAGTTTGGCGAGAAAAGAGGAAAACAATCATTGAAAATGAGATAGAAACCGAAAGGGAAAGAGATAGATAGATCGATAGATAGATAGATAGATAGATAGATAGATAGATAGATAGATAGAGAGAGAGAGAGAACGATAGATAGAGATGAGATAGATAGTTAGTTAAACAGATAGATAGATAGATATATGGATAGATAGATAGATAGATATGTAGTTAGGTAGAGAGGTAGATAGGTAGATACATAGATAAATAGATATATAGATAGATAGGTAGGTAGGTAGATAGGTAGATATATAGATAGATGAAAGAGAGAGCGCGCGAGAGAGAGAGAAGAACAAGGGAGAAACATATTCAGAGCTATTTAGAGTTTTACAAACGTTAAGAAAACACAAAACAAGTTGGTGATGAAATAGAAAAATAAATTACGAAAATGGTAGATGGATGATTAGTTAGGCGATAACTGCAGGTACAAACCATACTAATTTACACCCCTCCCCCTTTCCAAAACTAAAACAAGCCATGGAAGAAAAAAATACACTATAAAGGAATATGAAAAAGAGGAAAATAATACAACCAACATAATAAAAAGGATAAAGAGTGTAAAAAAAATACAGTTAGAATTAGGAACGGTAAGGTTTTTTTTTATAGATGAGGAAAAACAAGAGATGATATATAGATATAGATAGACAGAAAGATAGGTAGAGAGATAGCTCGATAGATGAATGAATAAAAGAAAAAGATATAAATAGAGAGAGTGTGAGTAAGAAAAAGTGAGGTAGTGAGAAAGAGAGAGGGAGGAACAAGGTCAAAGTACTAAAAAGACGCACGGAGTGGACGATAAATGCAGACAAAAATTAGAGAGAGAGATATATATTGATTGGTTGATTGGTTGGTGTTTATTGGTTCGTTGGCATAGTCACCCTATTAACATTACACAAATTAAAACTTAAAAATGAAAAATGAATGATAATTTTACTTTGGAGAGACTTTGTCAATCTTTTCATCCAATTTCTGTAGCCTTTGATTTTAGTGATAAACATTGTTTTAATTTGATAATTAGTAGTGTTAGTTTTAAGCGGAGGCAAACTGGGTAATTTGGTCTAAATATTTTAAAAATAAACACACACATAAATTAGAGAAAGTATAATTCACCCAAAATAACAATTCATTTTATCAGGATAATAAAGAAATGAGACAGAGAAACTTCCTTATACAAAAGATTGGCATCTTATATCAACTATTTTCATAGTTTTAACACGTGCTGAAAATAGAAGGCAATCTTTGAATAAAGAGAACTGTTTGACATTAGCACGCTTAATCTACGTGTATCTCTAATTGAAAGGTATTTTAATGGGATGAGCATGGTTAGAATATTCTTGTATTCTTTGCAAATCATTTGAACGTAGTTTTCATCTTCTTTTTCTAAGTTGCATACTGGGCACATTTGCAGTGAATTGTGTTTAAAATATCTGAATGTGTGCTAATTTATCTCTGATACACCAAGTCGAAGTCTTGCTAAAGCTGTTTTTAGGTTGGATGGTGACCAGTTATTCAACACATATGTTTCAATACATATTCATGATTTAAATGATGAATAGAATGTCGTACTATGATTATTGAATAACTTGGCATATTGATTTTGCTTAAACACCTCGCACAGTCTTATTTTAAAAACATTGCAGACAGAAGTTTCATTGCCAACACATTCACACATCCAGACATGGCCAAATCCATTTGAACACATATACCAGCATTTTTAGCAGTCTTAACCAGTATTTTAAGCACCGAATTTTAATCTTAATGTGTAGTGGAAACCTAGCAGTAGCTGTCTCTCCATAACGTGCAGTATTTGAGCAATGAACTGACATGTTTAAAAAGCGTTTGATGATGGGGGTGTGGACTTGCTCTGATATCACATGTTTTTTCTCAAAATCTTACCAATTTTTAAAGGTATGATAAATATTTTAGCAACAGAGTAACAAAGAGAAAGACAGGTAGCTAAAACTACATTGTCTACTTTAGAAAGAGAGGCAGAGCGAAAGAAACAGAGAGAGAGAGAGAGAGAGAGAGAGAGAGAGAGAGAGAGAGAGAGAGAGAGAGAGAGAGAGAGAGAGAGAGAGAGAGAGAGAGAGTGTGAAAGTGGAAAAGTAGGAATTGAGACATATAGATAGATGTAATCGTGCGTGAGGGAGAAAGAGGGAGGAATTGAAAGGGATAGAATGAAACATTGAAAGAAAGAGCCAAACGCTTAAAATGGGCCTTTAACTGTACCGCGCAGATGGAATATACATAAAAATCATATGATTACACACACAAATACAGATGAATATATAAACAGTATGGAAGAAAGAAGGAGACGCAGAAAAAGATATTAAAAAGATACGTTGAGGAGAAACAATTTATACAGGCATCGACATATTGAAGACAGAGTAATGTAGGGAGTCATTTTCAGGTACTTTACTCTCGATGCAACCTATATTACATCATTACATAAAAATATAAACTTTTGGTCTGCAGGCAGATCTAATATACGTTTGAGTGAGTGTAAAACTGACAACAGCTTCATTAGCAGGGGAAAAGATACACTAAACAAGATACTTGTAACTGAACACCTGTCATCAAGGAGTGTACATGGAATCCTTCTGCTTTATTGAGACAATGCAGGTTTGCATTGAGTAACAGGTAAACGCATTCTGTGCCGGAGGTTTTATTAGGCCTGCAAATTGTCAAGACAAAAGTCCATTCGTGATAAAAACATATATGAGTTGCTTAGTAATATGTAATTGTACTTCTAGACCAGTCACATCTACAAGATCAATATTAGTTGTTGCAAGGCGATCACCGCTACATAATGTATTCTTTTATCTATAATAATTATTGTTATATTTACTTTTTAGTCTCGCGAGAAAAAAAAAAGTTAGACTTGAAGGGCTGCGTCCACAAAATAGGACAGCCAGAGAAACAAATTTAGATAAATAGATAGATAGAGATAGAGTGTGGAGAGAGGGAATAGGGAGAGAGAGAGCTAGAGAGAGAAAGATATATAGAAAGAGAGAGAGAGAGAGAGAGAGAGAGAGAGAGAGGGAGATGAGGGTGAACTAATCTAGGACAGTAAACAAGCACATCGCTACAATGTAATCTGGGATTTAAAGCTGGACAATAAAGCTTCAGCTTACACTGAGGATTACAAAAGCATAAAAAAAAACCATAACAACCCCCCCCCCCCCCACCCCCACACACAAAACAACAACATTTACAACACCAAGAACATGATTCCAAGATAAGGAAGGGCGATCTTAAACAATTTTTCTCTTGTAGTTAAAAGCTTAAACTTCAAGGGTTAATGTTTTTTCTCCTGTTAAAAAAATCTTTAGTTTGCGCACGTTCCAGCTCACGAGCACACGGGTCATCTTTCTGTGGTGTGTTTTGTTCTGCCGCGCGTCAGTCAGTCCGTGAGCTCATGTTCCTCGTGCCGTGTTAGATCTACTCGCTTCTTGCTCGACCCAGGCATAATACACTCAAGCTGAAACAGATGGTATCTATAGACGTTGTTGTGTCAGCACACGGGCAGGCCTACCATGTCTGTAAGTTCCCTTGGCAGCTTTGTGGCATCACAAAAAGCAGGGATCACAGGAGATAAATAATCACAAATACCACTCGCTCGCGTGTCTCAGGCTCTTCCTATTCGTCATCATATTTTTAGCATGAAAATCGATCGTGTTAAACACATCTTGATAAATATTGCATATGCATGCAAGAGTGCATTGTATCTTTGGGATTTTGAAGTGAAATGTGAATCAGGGAGTATCAAAAACTAATTTTAAACAAAGTATTATTTTATGCGCGTTTAATTTGTTGTCCACTTTGTCGTCACTGATTAACCCATAACAACAGGCCACGTAAAGAAAAAAAAAACAAAAAAAAAACAGCAACATCAAAAAAAAAAATAGCAACATCAACAAACAAACAAACAAACAAAAAACACTCACACACACACACCCATAGAACAAAAATATTTTTAAAAATTCTTTGAATCTTTAAAATACACAAGAGTATTATTATAGAGTTAAGATAAAGAGTAAAATGATCTTGAAAATAGCGCGGAAATTATATCTTCAACATTTTAAATATATATAGAGAGAGATAGAGAAAAAGAGAGAAAGAGAGAAAGAGAGAGAGAGAGAGAGAGAGAGAGAGAGAGAGAGAGAGAGAGAGAGAGAGAGAGAGAGAGAGAGAGAGAGAGAGAGAGAGAGAGAGAGAGAGAGAGAGAGAGAGAGAGAGAGAGAGAGAGATATTTTGTTTAAAGTTCTTGGTCTTGCAGTTTATATCTTATTTTAATAGCCCACAGCGTTAAAAAGCCCACAAAGAATGAAGAAAAATACAAGTCGTAATGTGCGCTGTAATTGTTCGATTTTATGTCAACGCCGTAGAGATAACGAAGCGATGCATCGTGGTCATTACTTTGACTGGCTGTGCTCTAGTCGAGCGCGTAATGCAGTGGTAGTAACTTGATTAAACTCGTGTTGACTTCAGCTGCAGTGCGAGGGGATCGAACTGCACTTTCTCACTGTTTACCCGTGCCATTCGATCGATGGGTCTGACCAGCTCGACTGCCATGAATTAATGACGAGTCATCTAGCTTTTGTATCAGTGTCACACTCCGAGATAATTATAGTTATAGATTTTGTAAAGAACTGCGAGCTATTAGTCGGCCATACTGTGCGCTCCAGTTCTACCTGATTCCTGTCACTTTACTGAGTTCTTTATCTACAGGACTAATAGTCTAAATGGAACACCTTTATGCGGATCCTTTTTATAGGGCAGGCAGCTAGACCAAAAATAGAAGAGCTCTATAGACCCCAACAACTTTGGCAATTATCCTGCGTGTAGAAGTCCGCAAGGCATGCATAATATAATTATTTTTATAAACAACAAGGTAACGTTATCTAAAATAAACAATACATTTTATAAAAAGTACTTTAATGGTTTAATGGATAAGATTGCGCGTTTGCCTTAGAAGAGTTATTGTGGTCACAGATGAGTCAAGACAGACATGGATGTTTTTTGTAAATTATTATGTAGTATTGAAACAAGTGTATCGGAAAAAAAAAGTTTGTTTTAGGTTTATGTAAGTAAATCTGAAGTTGCATAACAAAAAATTACGGTCTTAATTTTATTTCTGTGTGTGTATCTATGTGTGTGTTGGGTGGGTTGAGAGTTCAAAAATTTCTACAATGATACGTGCTTGACATAATAAAGTGACTGCATTAATTTTTCAAAGAACAACAACCTCTTCCGATTTTTCTTACATCTCAATTGACTCATTTATAAAAAAAAAATGAAACAAAACATATAATTTGAACAATTCAATTCACTTCAACTTTTTTTAAAGGATGAGAATATCAAATTCCCTTTTTTTCTGTTTGACTTCCACTTCTATGATTTGAGTAGGCCAACACATATCCAGGTGCTGTCTGCCATTTTCTAAGTCTTCAGAACATCATATCTTTTTCGACAAAGTGTTTATGGCTGGGTCAAATTTTTTATGGTCACACAATAAACAATCATTGTCCCTTTTGATTCAGCTCTCAAAACTTTATTAAAATGCTTCCTGGCTTTCTGCGATTCCTTCATCTCTCTCATTCACACACGCGCACATAACATACACTGACTCCCTCTATCCCATTTCTTTGTATAAAAAGATAATATAATTGTATCAAAGAAAGTGTGAAAACTATCACATAACAGAGAGATAGATAGGTAGATGGATAGGTAAATAGAAAAATATAATTATGATTAGAGACAGAGAGAGATAGAGGGAATGAGTGAGAGAGAAATAGAGATAGAGTGAGAGATAGAAATAGAGATCCAGAGAAAAACAGAAAGAGAGAGAGAGAGGGGGAGTGAAATAGATAGAGAGAAGGAGAGTGTGAGAGGTAGAGAGTGTGAGAGGTAGAGAGTGTGATAGGTAGAGAGTGTGAGAGATAGAAAGATAGAAAGACATAGATAAAGTGAGGCAGATAAAGAGAGAAATGATTCTTACAAATGCATTCTCTTTTTCATTAGGAAACTATTAGAAGAAAAGAAATGTAACAATTCAACATATTATACGTTTTACACAACAATAACTAACAACAAGGCTTAAAGAAAATAATAATAAAAGGCGACTCCCTTCACCTTCCACCTTGCGAAAGAAAATTAAAAAAAATCGTTGCGGTTAGCTTCTTTGATCGTTCTGTTTGGACCAATAGTGTCACTTAAAATTCGCTCTGTAGACCTCAACTCAATGGGAATAGATAATGATTTTGTTCTGGTCTCTCAGCCTCCTTTGAAGCATCAACGGGGGGCAGAAAAGTGGGGATCAAGGCGTGTGGGGATGGGGAGGTTGAATGATAAGGATAATGATGTAAACTTTGATCCTTTGAAAACGTTTCTTTACACTCAGGCAAAAGAACTACGTTAAATTCAATATCTCGAGTGTTGTTGATAATTGTTTGATTTGACCTTTGTGTGATATTTTTGAAAAATGGGTACCAAATTCATTAAAAAAAACTTGCTATGCACACAGGCTTTCGGTTAACATCGTTACACACTGGAAAAAACCTGATCAGAGAATGTTTAGTTTGACTTTGTTATGTTACACTTCTATCTTATCCACATTCCAAAAAAAATTAGTTTATTTAATGATTTCAAAAAGAGGTAACGCATCAACCAGACTAGAAAAGAATTAGATCAAGGCTTAATGATAAAGAGAAGCTTCAATAAAAAAAGCCGTAGGTGTTGAGTGGAAAGGTAAACCATTAGAGGGCGATCAAATAGCTGTTGTAAACACAGCAATAATGAGTCACCGGACAGACCACTACTGAATTTACAAGAATAGCAACAGATGGTCAAGTTATGGTAAAATGTGGTATATATTTCAAATAGGATAATTTAATTCGACAGTGGGAAGCTCTGCCACTAACCCACTCTTACAGGAATGATGTTTTACACAAGGTTAATGGTAGGGGGGGGGGGGGAGTAGGACTAGGCCCCCGATTAGTGGAAGCTTTGTAGATTTCCCTTGGCACAGTATTCGCTTCCCAAAAATGTAGCACGCATACACTACCCCAGTACGGTATTATTCTTCAGGTTCTTTGAGGGATGCTCACTTTCTTTCTCTTTCTCTTCCTCTTCCTCTTTCTCTGCCTCTCTCTCTCTCTCTCCCTTTCTCTCTTTCTCTGTTTCTGTCTCTCTCTGTGCTTCTCTCACTCTCTCTTTGTTTCTCTCTCTCTCTCTCTCTCTCTCTCTCTCAATCTCTCTCGCTGTCTGCATATCTTTCTTAATTATTGTCTTTTTTTCTGTACATACCCGTCTGCTTGTCTGTCTGTCCGTGTGTCCCTGTTTGTCTCTCTCTCTCTCTGTTTTTTTTCTGTCCGCCTGTTTCTCTCTGTCTATCTCTTTGTCTCGTGTTGTGTCCATTTCCCTCTCTCTGTCTTTGTCTGTCTGTCTATCTGTCAGTCTCTCTTTCTCTTTCTCTCTGTATCTCTGTCTCTGTCTCTCTCTGTCTCTCTCTCTCTCTCTCTCTCTCTCTCCGTCGTTTTATATATGGAGGACAGTTACACTCAAATATCCCGACAACAAAGCTCATGAACTATTTATGAGGTATCACGATTAAAGACAAAGAACTATATCGATTGTGAAAACGTCCCTTGCTCGTTTATCTTGCGGCCACACACTAAATGTTACAATGTTTTTTTTCTTTTTTCTATTTGCTGATTTCACCCCACATAAATACTGGACTCTCTTGGCCACATTTCCCTACCTCTTTTTATAATCTCTTTACTCCTTCCACCCCCTCACTTCCTTTTCTCCTCTCATTTCCCCATCACATTTCCCCCTGACTGCCAGTCGTTTCGGGTGCCTCTCACCCTGTCTGACAAGTGTGTCTAACGTCTGCTGACTGCATCGGGCTATACTCTTCCTCCCTCTTCCTTTATTAACAGGTCTGTTTATTATTCGGATCTGATCGCTTTTTCTGTGAGGTAATAAAAAAAAAACCCTGCAATTCACACCTTTTAACATTTTGCCCTACGCAAAACAGAAGAAATTAAGAAGGAAAAAAAATTGAAAAAGACAAACAACCTTATAAGAACAAAACAAAACGACCCTCATCACCCCCCCCAAAAAAAAAAAAAAAAAAAAAAAAAGAAAAGAAATCTGAATAACAAAAATAAGTATGTACACAACAACAAGAACTGTATCGATCGTGAAAGAGTGCATTTTTTTTTGAGTTTCACATATGTGGAGAAATAATTACAAACATTACCATGTCATTTACTTTGGTAAACTAATTATATTTTCTTTGTTCGTATAATTCTTTTCCTCAACGTTTCACAAACACACAAGCACCCTGCAGCTGTCTGTCTGTCTGTCTACATATCTGTTTGTCTTTCTGTCTCTCAGTCTTTCTCTGTCTATGTATTTTAATTTTAATCTGAGCTTGCATGGAAGTTGAAGTTGATGTGTCTGTTCGTTTTCTTTATCCAACGAGGTCTAGACTAAAAATATTTTTAAAACAATTTAAAAATCTTGTTGGCCAATGGTCTTGCCTGCTTTTTGAAATTGAGACAAATGCAGTGTTGAATATTTTAGTACAAGAACAGGCGTTTGGTGGTAAAAGCGAAACGCCTATACTATTTGAGTTCATTGTAATGACGATAACGTCACATTCAATCACCCCTCAGTTTGTAACGTACACTTTTTTTTCAATGTCTTAGTTTGTATTCGAACCCGCAGACAATGGATAAGAAGTCACGATGCAATAGCTCCATGGTTGTATAAACTGAAGAGAGATACAACATAAGAAATGCGCTATCACTGAGTACACCGACATGCTCACAGTTCACACTTTATTGTTTGCCACAATAATGATGAATAGTGCTTCTAGTCTGTAAAATTAGGAGCTGTGTAAAGTATCAAAATCCTGCATTGTTGTTAAGTACGTTGTATTGATCATGACTACATTCGATTCATCATCCATAATCAACCATATTAGTTTTCAGCTTGTGCATATAACCAGAATACTTTAAGTAGTGCTTTGAGGGCTAAAATTAAGAACGGTATGCAGTTTAAGAGCCGTGTACTAGTTTTTAGATCATTGCAATGATCATTACTTTCCATTCGATTCACCCCTCGCTGTCCCCCAAAATAGTTTTCAGCTTGTATTGTAACCCGAAATCGCCCTACAGAATCCCCACACGGGAACAAAAGATTCCAGAGAGAGTTCTTTCATTCCCTGAAGGAAAGTGTAACCCAAAATTACGATGCACTCAAATTGTGATTTTCAGATAGAAAATGAATGGCCGTGCAGTATTATAAACGTGCAATATAAATTGCATTATTTTGATTACATTGCAATGATCATAAACTGACGTTCACTTCATCCCCCATTGTCCAGTAGTAAAGACCGTGTGGCCGCGAGCCAGGGGCATCAGGAAGGATATATATGGGCGGGCGTGCTGGAGCTCGCACTTGGTATGCAAATGGCACAGTAAATGTTCCGCCAGGGCAGGGGGATAATGTAAGTCCCAGGAGAGAGAGCTGGACTGCATAGGGAGATGGCGAGCAGCATTCAGCGTGTGTCTTCTAGCCGCTAGCTTCTTGTACAACTTATACACAGCCCTAAATTATACACACACTGCTTATGTAGGTATGTTTTGAATGTGAAAATGGACAGTTATGGTTCTGCATAGATAGGGTCAGCTGTGCTCAGTTAAAAAAAATTGGTATAGAAATAGAGGCTTCAATCTTAAAACCAGAAACACAAAGACTACCGGACTCCATTTCGAGAAAATTGAGGTTACACATTAATTTTGGATTGTCATAAAACAATAAATATATAATTATTTTTTTCTTAGAAGATAATCTTTTTCTAATATGTTTTATAATATTTGAAAGATGGCTTTTAAAAAGAAAACCGTATAAAGCTATGGAAAATAGCCATGATGCATGATTGGTGTATTGCTAAAGGAAGGAAGTGCATGCACTCTAGAAAGTACTTGAAAGACATCTCTTTGTAAAATTCAATTGGAAGATGAATTTTTTTCCGACACGGTATGTGTTTGTCTTAATCGAGGCAAGTGAAAGACCAGCTCGAATCAATATTAATTTGTTTGACCTCCCGCGAACAGCAGAGGCAAGGATCATTTACCCCGCTTCAACCCGTCTCTTCCGCTTGCCGGTTTGGCCAAATGAATGCTGGTTGATTATTGCATTGTCCCTGATCGACCCTACCTCGAACCCGCAGCAAGCGAAAACCATTAATTGTGCTATAAAATAAACAAAATTAGTCTGATAGTCTCGGCTGTTCTCTATCCGCTGAATTACACATTTATTGTTGGAGTTGGGAAATCAAACTGTTTTTGTCTCGGTTATTTTTAAATGTCAGTAAAAGAGCTTTAAAGGAATAAGTTAAAAACCTACGAAATTCGAGGCATTGCAGGATTAGAAAATTTGAACGATTACAGACTGAATCTGATTCTGAACATAGATCTAGATCTAGGGTCAAGAATCTAAACTTGGTTCGCCTTTGTAGCGTTTATGATTAAATTATGTTGATGTCATAATATATTCTTACGAAAAACAGCAAACTTAAACTGTTTCTCAACATAGATGAAGGATCCATATTCTACATGGTTCAACACTGCGCGCTCAACGTTTACATGTAGCCCTATTTTTATCAGCCAACTTTCGATTTTTTCGTTGTTGAGGGAAGCTGCTGTATCTGTTCGCATTTAAAAAAAATAAATGTTTTATTAATTCTTTGGTTTTGGGCTTATTGTGGTGAAATGAAACATTTTTCGCATGGAACTAATATAAAACAAGTTGTAAGATTACCGGGAAAGTGTACATAAGACCATTTGTCTAATTTGGTATCTTTCCTTCGACTTCTCGAAGCATCAATATTGTATTTGGAGATAAGAATAGCTATTGTACCAAGGTACTTGACAATGCAAGGTGCACGCAATTCCCATGTGGTCCGGGTAACAAAAGCATCTGGCTGGATCGATCATTACCGCGATTATTGCATCATGCACATTCGCTTGGCCAGCTTTTCTTTTGCCCGAACTCGCACGATTGGCTCGATTCTTAAACAGCGTTTTTCCTGACATGTTTGTTGGAAGCTTTATGATAGGCGCTATATTCTTAATTTTGATTTTGTCAAGGTCTGCCTTAAGTTGTTTTTAGAAAAAGCTACCACTAGTATCAGATTAAAGGTTAATTGTCGATTCTTTGTCTAGTTCAGGATGCTCAGTAACATTTATTCTAACCAAATAACCAATAATAGAAAGTAAACTTAAATGCTTAGTGCCTAGCCGCTACGCAGTGCCTTTATGCCAATGGTGGTTGCATCCACGGGGCCCAAACAGCTTAGTCTGTGCTTTTATGAAAACAAAAACATCAACAAAAAATCCCACTGCGCTAGACCCTTGCCTTCTTGCTCAGACTCTTGTCATCTGCAACTATATCAAGGCTTGGTCGAGACATTCGTAACACGGTTGCTAGATCGAGACATCGGCGAGTTTGGCGCATTGGTAAGCGGTGTCCAAAACTAGAGATCGTCTGGTTTGCCTTTTTGATGGCTTGAACGGGAGCCCAAAGTCCCGACATAATTATTGGTATGGTCACCGCAGAGAGGATCGCCGATTCAAGTCGTTATCAATAGTTTGCCCCAGCACTAACTTAAAGCCAAGTATTCCCATTTTTGTCTCGTCTTCAAATATTGGGGTGAGCTGTCAGCGCAAGGCTGGCGCTCTAGGCTGTTTAGCAAGGAGTCCGTGAGTCGAATATCTGGTGGTTCCCTTCCCCAGTCTCAGAATATGGTCTTTCAGTGACAAAGTGCACGTAAAACTAACCACAGGCTACCATACTTCGGCTAGCACAAGCACTTGTGAGTGAAACAAATTATAAAAAAAAATGACAGGCAACAGCATTTAATCCGACAATCAATCATGGATGGTGTTTCCAATGGCGGCACGAAAGAGCAGTCTAAGCTTATTTCAAACAGCAGAAGGCCACCTTAAATCTTTTTTTTACACTGTAACTATTATCTTTTTTAATAAGAGAAAATTAATATTTTCTTTGAATTTGATAGGACCTCATTATATGAACTTAAGTAAAATATTTTATTGTTAACACCTAAAAACAGCTATTTTATCTAGTTGAACGGCTAAACAGAGTGACGCTGAGAGCAGAGACACTATCTGAAGATACCCATTACCTAAAAAAAACAACAAAGAAAATTTCCACTTGTTTAAATCTCTATTATAGTTCCCTATAAAATAATCCTCCCTTATATCTTCAAAAAGCCATTCTTTGTTATAAGGTAAGAAAGGAGAAGAGGACCTATAATATGTCTGAATTTTATAGAACAAAACTAACGACCATCTCTAGGTTCATGAGATACTGGACCAAACCTTATTGCTCAGCGACCCAGAAATGATTGATTTATTGATTTTTTCTCGACGGGCATCCAATACAACAGGAAGCGGACCAATTTTAGACAAGCTCCCAAGGCATGTCGGAGAAATAGCCATGAAAAGCCCGTTATAATAACGTAACTTACCGCGCGCACTTTAAGCAGACTTGTACGATGAGTTTAATGATACAAATAACTACATCTTTTTTATACAGTGGTAACATTGTTAAATAAAAGACTGAAAGGGTGCAAGCTTGCAAACACCATTTAAGGGGAAAAGTAATGATATTCTAGTTTATTAAAAGTAGCAGCAGCAGTAGTATTAGAAGCATCAGCACCAGCAACAGCAGCATCAGTAGCATTGCATTAGTAGTAGTAGTAGTAGTAGTAGTAGTAGTAGTAGTAGTAGTAGTAGTAGTAGTAGTAGTAGTAGTAGTAGTAGTAGTAGTAGTAGTAGTAGTAGTAGTAGTAGTAGTAGTAGTAGTAGTAGTAGTAGTAGTAGTAGTAGTAGTAGAAGTAATAATAGTAGTATTTCTAAAAGTGATAGAGGAAGTAATAGTAGGAGCATTAGTGGTAGTAATAAAAGTGGTGGTGATGGTAGTGTCCATGCTTTTTATAGATAAAATAGTCAATTTAAGTAGCACACGTGTTTTAATCCGTGTGTTTTATTTAAAAACAATAAATTAAGAAATACTATAAAACACAGAAAAACAGTAAAGGACCCCCTTAGAAGATATACCCAAAACCCAACACACACAAAAAACAACAAATGATCAAACAACCCCCCCCCCCCCCAAAAAAAAAAAAAAAACAAAAAAAAATAAACAAAAACAAAACAACAACAAACAAACAAAAAAACAAAAACAAATACAAAACTGCAGCAAAGGATATTCAATAATACATTGAGTGTATTTTTTCGTTCCTCTTTATATTTTATAAAAAAGAAGCATCTTCGCTTTGTATCAAAATACCTGTTTAAATTTTTTATTTTTGAATATTGATTATTTTTAATTTTAAAAAGTAAAGTGCGCTGCATTTAATGTAAGATGTTTCTTTAACACAATCATGGAATTGCAGATTCAAGACTTGCTCGTCTAAGTAGGCCTATCTGACGCTTAATTGCTTATTTCAGACGTGTTTACAAAACCACTTTCCAAAAGACAACGTGTGGTAACTTCTCCGCTCGGACAGGATAGAAATAGATTACTAACAATGATTTCACACTGCACTCAGATTTGGACAATCAATCTTTGCGCAGTTCAGCCCATTCTGTGGCAAAATATTTTTTTTCCCAAGCGAAAAGGGATTTTTCAAACAGACTATTTGTTTTTTAAATTACTGCTCTATTTTTTCCTTTCCCTTTTTTGTTCATTTAGTCTTTTATTTTTGATATGGCAGTATTGATTTGTCGCACAAAGAAAAGCTGTCTGCTAGTTGTGTGTCTCCTAAGTTTTAAAGAAGATTATATTCCGTGTTGCAACTTCAGAGAAGGATACCAGGAACTTTATCAGGCACATTATATTGGCACCGACGCAACCAGTAGGGAAAAAGCAAGGCGGTCGGAGCGGGTATTGAATAAGAAACCGTTCGCAAGCTCTACCTGGGACCACCTCTCCCCAGCTATTTAATTCTGAAAATTTACATATGAATGATAATGTATGCCCGCATACTAAAGTTTGCATACTGAGAGGTTTTCAACCCTCAGTTGGGGGTTGATTACCAACCGACAGATGTGGGATTTCACTTAGCAAACAACAATGGTCGTGTTATAACAAAGGTTAAAAATACCACGAACAAAACTACTCAAACTTGCATCGAAATACTTTTTCCTGCTTGGTTTCTCTTCAGCATAAGTTATCTGGTCTTACTAACTGATTCAACTTCATGTATACCATGCCTAACAAAGAATTTACATTTAACCCATACATACGCATAGAAGAAAACCTCTTTAGAAAACTACACAATGAAATCATGACGTATGCCGTTACATAACACCCATTAACTTTTTCCGCTTTTGTTAAGCATAACAAAGCACTATTACAGATGCACGCCGTTAAGTAAAAAAATCGTATCTGAACTGTCATAAGCCCTATGACGTAATAATACGGAAAAGCAAAATGCAGGCGTTTATGATTGCTTTTACGTGGTTTCTAGCAAGGCAGGTGGTGGCGTACTTTTCTATCTTTGTTTAACCTCCATTTTTTGTTTTGCTTTGTTTTGTTTTTGTTTCTTGTGCTCGTGCCCCAGGTTCGTGTGCAAGTACAGGTAGGGTATGGATGGCTTAAACTACATGTACAACCTGAAGGGCTTTGCTCGCTAACTCATCGATCATATCTTAATTAAATATTTTGCTCTCGTGATGATTGCGTAGGTGTAAAATAGCCTTGAACGCCGCATCGGACTGGAAACTGGAAAGCCGTGTTCATCGTTTTGTGATGATGGCACCACTCAGCTGGACATTTTTGTTTTGATTTGCGTGGATAGGAGCCAGGGATCCTGACACACACAGGTTGGTAAGTGTGGTAACTCGGCCAGGACGCATACCCTGCCGCAGGTAGACATTCCTGGGGGTGTACAGTGCAGGGCAAGGTGCATTGCTGTACAAGACTCAGTTCTCTTTCCTTTTCGTTATTCTTGTGTTTTTATACTACTTGCTTTTGTCTTTGTTCTACATGTTCTTGTTTTACTCGTTGCCGTTCTTATTCTTGTTATTATCCGCCTTCTGGGTTTTTTCCGTTTCTTCTTCTTCTTCTTATTCAAACCACTACTTACCCGTTTTTAGTTAAAAAAAAACTATTTGATGAGTTCACTTTTTCAACGTGGTGAGAAGTTAATAAATTGATGTTAAATTTATAAATATTATGACAAATAGGAAACTGGCGAGGGCCAATGTGCAGTTTATATTGAGTCTGAACACCAAAGTTAAAAAAAAACGCTTATAAAATAGACCCGTGGCTTCAAAAGAGCACCTACTAATATAAAAAAAAAGAACACAGTGATTTTAAGAGAGACAAGAACATTAAAAAAGTATATCTTTAGTCTTTAAATATGTATTATGTAGGGAACGTAAATATGAAATGACTGTATTCTTGCCAAGACCATAATTATGCAGCAACCTCACTTGATTTACATTTAAACCTTTTCATGCAAATAATCAAAGCTTAAAGATGTTTATATTTATGTGAAGTCCGGGGAAGTTGTTTTTTTTTTTCTACTTGTAGTAAGGGTACTGTTTTAAAGCTTGCACATGGTCATGCATTACGAACTTGCCAGAACTCCTTCTCATTAAGTAATATCGGAACTGCAGCTTCAGGATGAGCAAGAAACCTCCATACCCAGTGAAAAATGCATAAAGCCAGACAGATGAATTAGGGGTAGGCATTCCGGGAGATTGTTCCAGACTTTGATGCTAGTAACACACGTTGGTTTCCTAAGGGCGCTAAGTGCAACCAGCTGAGGGCTAGAGACGCAATCATAGGATGTGCACCGTGCAGTCTTAGCAGTCGGTAATGGAAGACACGGATATCTGACATGCCTTCTTTTTCTGTGGTGACAGCGATCTGGGGCACAACACTTTATTAAGTTTATTGGCTTATCATCGGTTAATAATGAAGAGAAACAAAGATGTATATGATCGAACTTCTAACAAAAAGTTGTACTGGGTTTGATTTATTTACGGCACGTCAACACGGTAATAGCTTTGTTGTAGTTGTACCGGGAGCTCTATCTTAATTCATTAAAAACGCCTCTCGAATTGATTTTTGTTATAGAAAGCAATAACATGTTTCTGTTTATATTTAAACTTTCAGTTTGTGCATGCCGCAAAAACAACACCATATCCTTATATTTTCTTACTTTAACGCTTAGTGAGTATATCTGTCAACTATAACTAATGTAAGTGCGTAGCTTGTTACCAATTTAGAGGAAAATTCGACATGGTATGAAGATTTACACGTTTTACGCATTCGGCAAAGCTTTTGTTAATGCTTAAATGTCACACTAAGTTCGGGATACCTGGTCAGTAGTTTTTGCAAAAGATTAAACATAAATGCATCAGTTGGGATTTTTAAATCCACCAATTTAATTATCATTGCATTGCATTATAGTGTCATACCGATCTCACTTATCTTATCTCTGGATGGCTAATATATTCCTACATGAAGGGGTAGGACTTAATCGTAATAGTCTTTAAAAAAACTCCTTTACCCCCCAAAAATAAAACAACAAGAACAACAACAACAACTTCCACAACAAAAACAACATAGCGAAATAAAAAGCAAAAGAAGTGGGCACAGAAAAGGTTCTCACGCAAACTTTAGATTTAAGTTCACACAAGTCTAGACTCTTTAATTTAACAGAGCTTTTCTAACGGTTAATATCGCATTCTTTTCACGTTTCTCGTTCTTGAGCCACAACTCCAGTGATCTGGTTTCGTTTCTTTTCCTTCTAGATTCTATTCTTTAGGCTCAAGTGTTAATTCCCCCCCCCCCCCCCCCTTTTCATTCTCTCTCTCTCTCTCTCTCTCTCTCTCTCTCTCTCTCTCTCTCTCTCTCTCTCTCTCTCTCTCTCTCTTATTCACTCTTTCACTATTATTTTATATTTTTTTGTGATTACTTTTTTCAATGTCTCTTTCTTCTCTTTAAATCAATATTCCTTTTTATATTATTGTTATTATAAAAATATAATATACATTCACCTTATAATTATGAATTCATCTGTCTCTGACCCTTTCTTTAACTATCCTCTTTGTCTTGTCTTTCATTTTCTTTCTTTCCTTTTCTTTTTAACCAATCTCTTTGACAACCAATGTGAAGGATTTCATAGGCATCCCATTGTCGCGTTCCAATAATTGGGTATAATTTTGGAAACCGTCACTTGGCCCTTCCAAGCGGGAAATGACGGTAATATCCTGTCACTCTCTCTTTACGCTGGATCGACTCTATTGTCTCTTTTTCTTTCTCTTGCTCACTATCTTGGCCCCCTTGTCCTCTATCTCTCTTGGTATCTCTGTCTGTCTCTGTCCTTCTCCCAGTATATCTGCATGTCTGGCTATCTGTCTACTTCTCTGTCACCCGGTCTCCCTTTTCCCCCCTCTGTCTCTCTCTTTCTCTCTCTGTCTCTTTATTCTGTCTCTCCTTCTCCCTCCCTCCCTTCATGTCTCCTCAATCAGCTACCAAAATAGATTTTTTCCGAATAGAATTGAGGTAAGGATGACATGTTATTAACATATCTCAAGAGTGTCAGGTGTTATATAAGCCTAATTTGGAAAATTTCTTTGTCTTTGTTGAACTGGTCCAAACATCTACGTCTAAATTTTGAAGAACGGGCGCACCTCGGAGTTTGTGTTGAAATATTCAGTCACTGGTTATGCGAGGAAAGATGGATGAAATATGCTGAAAATGAGCCCTTCGATTTACCGCCGATGGTAAAACAACTAGTACTGACTTAATAAACAAAATTTAACAACTTTGTTTTTCTATTCCGTCTGAGCTACTATTTCTATTTTCCTCCATGAAGCCACTCTCTCAGTTTTCTCTCTTCGCCATTGATATTATTCTCACTCTCAATCGTAAATTAGTACAATCTTGCCTCTGATCTTAATTTTCATTACAACTCTCTGCCCCTTGCATTGTTAACAATTTCCTTATGACCACAAGTCATAAATACTCACCTTATTCAAACAGATCTTCACTGTAATGAATTTACTTTAAAAAAATTTAATTACTCTTTTTGTTTTGCAGTCTATTTTAACAATTATGTTTTCTCTTGGCCTCGTTCTTAGTAACTTGTTTGTTGCAGCGTCTTAGTGAAATTACAGAGAAATTAAAAACAAGTGTCTAAAATTGTTCTTAGAACAGTGCAGACATTTTATAAAAAGCTGACAGTTACGAGGTAGATGGCATAGACAGCTTTGTCTGTTAAATTTATGAGCGTGTCAGTCCTCTGATGTTCTAACCCGAGTTGAATTTATAATGGGAATTTTCGTTATTGCTTACTTTTACTTTGCTTCAGCTTCTTTTTACCTCTAGTTTATCCCCAGTTCCTCTAATGTAGGCATTTCTTTACGTATTCTGTCTTTCTTAGACTCACATACGGGTATGCAATAATTTTATGTAACTTTTATGGAGCTCTACCTTGATGCAGCATTAATGTCTTTTCAAGTTTATTGCTATTATATGGTTTTTGTCTTAGTTTATAGTCGGCTGTTAATATACATTGAGAGTGATAGAGATAGAGATAGGGAGATAGAGAGAGACGGCAGAGCCATAAAGAGCGAACGAGAGAGGTGGCGATTAAGACAGAGAAAAGTATAGAGACAGAGATAGAGGGAGAGAGAGTGAGAGACAGTAAAAGAGATGTAGAGAGAGAGAGAGGGAAAGAGAGAGCGCGCGAGAGACAGAGAGAGAGAGAGAGAAGTAAGAAAGAGACTTGTTCTTAATTACCGTCAGATTTATTCTTTTTCAAAACTCGCCTACTGTGACGACAAAGACTATAAAAACAATGGGTTTGAAAATTAAAATGTATAATATATATATTTTTATTTGGATTGATTTTTAAATCAAGTGCTCTATTGTAGAAACCCCAACCCCCAAAACAAGAAGAATAAAAAACAACAATAAAGGCTAACAAAACACCTCTTAAAATATGAAAGAAATTATGTCAGTATTATTTAATAGTAACTACAGTACGTCGTTAACAGCGAAATAGAAAACTCATTAAGACTTCAGCAGATTTAGAACCACAATTTAGATACTCAATTTAATACGGTAAGGCATATATAAACAAAAAGTACTGTTCAACGCACTGTTTTGCTAAAAGTCTCGTCCCTTCTGTCTCCTTTTACCTGCTATTTGACTAGTTTCCGGATATATTCGGCGCGACGTCGTTACCGGATATATTCGGCGTGAGCTCATTACCGGATATATTCGGCGTGACGTCGTTACCGGATATATTCGGCGTGACGTCGTTACCGGATATATTCGGCGTGACGTCGTTACCGGATATATTCGGCGTGACGTCGTTACCGGATATATTCGGCGTGACGTCATTACCGGATATATTCGGCGTGACGCCGTTACCGGATATATTCGGCGTGGCGTCGTTACCGGATATATTCGGCGTGGCGTCGTTACCGGATATAATTATTCGGCGTGGCGTCGTTACCGGATATATTCGGCGTGACGTCAACCCGCAAGCGCTGCCTGTATCCACCGCAAGGTATGCCGCAGTGCAGCGGTTATCTTAGATGTTGTTTACCTCAACCTTTGACTACAACGAATACAAAATAATTGGCCACGGTTTATTTTCTTTACAACTATTTTTCTTTACATCTTCTATCACCATAGCAATATCAACTATTGTTAAAGGCATTGCATTATTCATTATTTTTCTATATTTCCTTAAAAATCCCGTACGCTTATTGTCGTAATTTTCTGTTGGCCAGTTTTGAGCTTTGATAACCATTATTTTTGCAGTCCAATTACTTCTTGGATAGTATTTTAAACAGTGGAAACTATTTTTGTACACGAACCACTCCCTTCTGAGACTAGACGATAAAAGAGATTCGACGTATGTATATTAAATATTCTAAATGTGTTATTTTCTTAAATATTCCCAATAAACAGAATGATAACCATCAATATCTTTAAAAATTCCTCTATGGACATATTTGTTGTATGTATAAAAACTAAAGCTATCCTGGGATCAAGAGTTCTAGATTTCTGACTGAGATAAAGATGGACCACTGGTTCATCAGCATTCCACAAGCCTTTCCACTACTCGCCAGAAAGAGATTGTGCTGAGCTTGTCTGATAGGAGATTTTCTGTGTTGAGTACATCGCCCAGGTCTCGACGTAACATCATTTTGTATTCATTTTTTAAAGTTATGTCTGATGGAAAGAGCATCGTTTCGGAACATTAATGAAAATAAGCTAGGTTGAAGTCCTATTGATGCTGGTTGTACAAAAAATCAGTTGCGAGTACAAATACATAAAACATGGCATACGTTTTATGTTTGATAGTTCTGCAGTTTAGTGCTTTTACGTATGTAAGTGATGCTTTTGATTCTACACTTCACAATTACACACAACCACATATTTACTTCTTCTATTTATATATCTCTTTGCTATCTAACCTGTCAGTTCACCTATCTACTTACTAAAGTCCGTATGTCGAGAAATATCGCGATAACGCGGTTTTAACCACAAACCTAAAATATCTGCAAACGTAAAAACATTATCTATCTATCTATCTATCTATCTATCTATCTATCTATCTATCTATCTATCTATCTATCTATCTATCTATCTATCTATCTATCTATCTATCTATCTATCTATCTATCTATCTATCTATCTATCTATCTATCTATCTATCTATCTATCTATCTATCTATCTATCTATCTATCTAAATGACTACGTATCTGTTTAGGTATTTATCTATCTCCACATGTTAGCGTTTATCCCTCAGAATATTTATTTTTACATTCCGCGTGCTCTCCTTTTCTCTTTCTATAACTATCTACAGTGGCAATTTTTCTTAGCTCTTCATGGAGACTGATCTAGTGCTTTTATTATATTTCTCATTCGCCTTAGAAAATTTGCGATTAAAACCCAGATCTTAACTGAAAGAAATACTTCCAGCGCCTTTCCAGTTCAGACTAGTGTCCGTAGAGAGATTCGTATGTTTCTTCTATCCATCCAAGATTCTTTGGGTCGCAAGATTGACCACCGGAGTCCCTTGGCAAGACAAGGTCGATACGTGTTCATCTCTTCCCTTCTCTGGCACCTTAAACATACTTGACCTTTCTCTGTGTGCGTGCGCGCGCATGTGTGAGGAAAATGGACTTTCACGGATACGAACCGGAGAACAACTGATTCAACAAATGCTTTTTTTTTTCATTTACACCATTCCTATTTGTCTATTAATGAATAATATCTATGACAATATAATTGAACGTGCCCAATGCAGCTATGATAAGATCAAATACTGAGTAGATATATATATATAATTTTGTTGGTTGGTAAAGGTTTATTGGTAGTAACCTGGTCATCTTGGGCGTCAAGACTAAAGTCTGACAATGTTAAGCGACGCCACAGACACAAAGCGAGGACCCACCACATAATGTCTTATGATAATAGCATGACCAAACTAGACGGGATTTGAGTATGATTGGAACATTGCTTCTTTTGTTTACAAATCGCGGCCAAGTTTTACTGACTGCTTTAATTCGTATCCCAGGTGACGTAACTCTACATTTATATAACGTTCCCTTTTTTCGGTCAAGACTAGCAACGAATACAAATTTTAAAGCACAACAAAATATATCTTAAATATCACCTACTCCAAAGCTCAAGTTTTAAGTTATAGAATTTCTTCTGAGTTTTTTTTTATAATATTAATATAATAAGAACGCTTTTACAGACTTAACTTCAAATTAAATCTAATTGGTTTTGTTCACTGAAAAGATCTGAACTCATTAAAAATACTAATAGCATTACAAATTTAAAAATCGAAACTCACTTAACAATCCCAGAGATCAGTATTGTTCTATGTTTCTTTCAAATTGAACTAAAATTCTCTGTAATTGGTGATTTCGCCTACTTAATAATTGATCACCACTCGGCTGTCTCTACTCAAATTTCTATGATACATTATTACACATCTATCAACGATTTTTTTCATTTTTAATAACGTAGTCTTTATAGTCTATACACGAGAAAAAAGTAGATTCATCATGTACAAATGTACTTGGAAATATGGCCACGCAAAATCGGTGTACATGTATTAATAAAGGCGTTGCTTACCTTATTCTACACACACAAAAAAACAACAACAAACAAATACGGGAATAATTCATTTAGATCGCGTGGTTTATGTGTGTGTGGTGCCCAATATTCCATTATAATAAAATGTAAACTAATAATTTCTTTACTTTTAAAAAGAACCAACAACTAACATTTTATGTTTTTACTTATAGTGAATGGAAATTTCAAACTTGATAATATATTTTCTGATAATTTATCCCTTGCATTCAATTTAGGCGCCTAAAACATCATACCAAAAGTATCGGTATCCCACAATGCCACTTCATGTAAATGATACATCAATTTGACTTGCTAAAGGATGAGTTAAAGAATCCTAACTATCCATTTACTGTATTTGAGATACAGCATACTCCAATGGGATTTCTTTGGCATTTGCTCATATCAGACCAATTTAATGCTTACTGTAAATGTTTATCCGACATTATAAAGTTTCACATTTCGTTTATAATATCCTTTCTTCCTTCCTTCCTCTTTCAACATGCCGTGGACACGATAATCCTCGCAAAATTAAGCATTCGATGCCGTAGCAACCGCATTAACCCGGGGCTGCCGTGGGCTCATGTTGGATTAAGTGGCAAGCGAGTTCCGGACGGTGTCTCAAAGCAGACAATAGATGGTGACAAGCCTTTCCAATAAAACCTGTAGCCAGGACGCTATGGTTCTCTAATTTCAGAACCAAAAGGACCAGATTACATTCTTTGAAGCCTTTTCCTGTAGTCTTGGGGAAACTAATTCCGTTAGAGGGATACATATATAACAGAAAAAAAATATATACAGAGAGAGAGAAAGAGAAAGAGAGAGAGAGAGAAAGAGAGAGAGAGAGAGAGAGAGAGAGAGAGAGAGAGAGAGAGAGAGAGACAGAGAAAGATAGAGAAACAAGAGAGAGAGATAGAGAGAGAAAGAGCCAATGAGATAGATAGATAAATATAATAATAGATACATATTTAGACAAAGAGAGAAAGGTTATGTGTTTGAGAGATAGAGAAGAAAAGAATAGAGACAGAGAGAGAGAGAGAAAGAAAGGACGGAAAGAGAGAGAGAAACATAGATTGGGAGAGATAGATAGATAGAGAAAGAGAGAGAGAGAAGGAGAGAGAGAGAGAGAGAGAGAGAGAGAGAGAGAGAGAGAGAGAGAGAGAGAGAGAGAGAGAGAGAGAGAGAGAGACAGAGAGAAAGAGAGAGAGACAGAGGGGGGGGGGGGAGAGACAAGGAGAGAAGGAGAGAGAGAAGGAGAGAGAGAAAGGGAGAGCGATAGAAACAAAATCAAGAAGAAAAAGGAAAGCTTGTTAATCGGTCGCAATAAGCGAAAACTTTTAAATTTTACATTGAGTAGAAACTCGAAGTCTGTGCTACATTTCTTTCGGTATTTTTCGTGTATTCTTTTAAAGCCGAATTTTATCACATTTAATGACCCCGTTCGGGGCAGATTTAAACTTTTAAGATGACAGCAATATCCTTATGAACGTTGAAGATGGCTTGCACAGGAAGCAGCGGAGATTGACCTTCTAGATCTGGGCTCTATTCTCGTAGCATAGGCCGGTTCTATTTCAACATTAGGGGTAAAGAGGTTTGCTAAAATTTTCACGACTAAATAGAATCAGCCTACAGGATAAATAAAAACCCATTAATACTGCAAGCAAACTCGTTCGAACAAACTTAGGGTTATAGCCGAATCAAGGTAAATAAAATGGGACAGAAAACATTTATTACATTTAAGAATCTTCCATGGCATCGAAACCAGTGAGATGGCATAAATCACATCGTAACCCGCTTTCCCTTTCTCTGCACACAATCTTTTAAGAAGAGAGATTAATTAACGTAAACGTATTGTTATAACAAAGACAAGTTCAAACATCAGTTATCTGGAATGTTGAAAATGATTTCTGGCAATTTCGACAAGAAACAATACCAATAAAGCTTCGTTTTTTAAGGTCAACCAACAGCTTGATAACGTATATTGGTGTGCAATTCAAAAATTTATTAAGGTAATAGAAAAAAAACCTGGATTTTGTACAATGTATCCTAGCTTATCTTGCATAAAGAAAAATAAATACAAGGTTCTGCATCTCGGGTTTTCGGCAAAGAGAAATGGTGCGTTTACACACACAAAAATTTTTTTTTATTGTTATGTCAAACCGCTTTACAAGCACAAACAGTAACATCTGTCTTGACAAGTTCGCACGTGAAATACCATCAATGTTCACATTCTGAGAAAGTCAGAAAAGCAACATTGTACATGTGCGATGGGGGAAGAGATAGCGTTTTATACACTACTGTTTTTGGCATTAAAAAAAACAACAACGAACATTTGATCCAAAAGATTTAGAAAAAGAAGTTAAAAATTCCACTGCTAAAAAGGCACAGGGTTTTCTCAATTACATGCCTTCTTTTGAATGAAGTGCCCTATGATCAATTCATTAATCAAAAATATAATAGATTTAGATGACTGTTATTAAAGCATACAAAGTCCATCGTGTGTTCTCTGTCTCTCTCTCTGTCTCTGTCTCTCTCTCTGTCTCTCTCTCTCTTTTCTCTCTCTGTGTCTCTGTCTCTCTTCCCGCTCCCCCCTCGTCTATCTCTCTCTGTCTCTCTCTCCCTGCTGTAATTTTCCTCTTCACTATATCCGTGGAAAGCTTGTTTATTAAGGATACTAGACCTTAGATCACCTTGCTCTTACCAGGTCAATTAGAATGTCAATCAACCCAAATTCCTTCTTTTATCTCTTGTTTCTTTATTTTTTAAGGGTTTCCATTTTAGAAACCTTTGCCAACAGGTTTTGTTACTGCCTTCCTTCGCAAACCAGTCTCTGGAAACAGAAAAAGGCTGTTGAAAGAGAAGAGGAAAACGAATGTTGAGCGGAAGTCGGAGCAAAAAACAAAACAAAAACCAGGAGAAGAATATGGTGATGAACAAAAAAGAAGAAGGAGGAGATGAAGACAAAGTAGAATAAGAATAAGAATAAGAAGAAGAAGAAGAAGAAGAAGAAGAAGAAGAAGAAGAAGAAGAAGAAGAAGAAGAAGAAGAAGAAGAAGAAGAAGAAGAAGAAGAAGAAGAAGAAGAAGAAGAAGAAGAAGAAGAAGAAGAAGAAGAAGAAGAAGAAGAAGAAGAAGAAGAAGAAGAAGACGACAAAAAAAGGACACCAAACAGTAGTCTTCGTCAAAAGCTGTGCTTGTAAACAGTATTTCGGACTAGTTCAACTCTTGAGGCTTGGTCTGAATAGACTATTTCCTTAAGAAGCATCACAGAAACTTTAAAATATAACACTACGATCGTAACTTAAAATAACTTAGCAATTTAAATGCTACCTTTTAGTCCATTTAAATTATAAAAATGTTTTTTTTTTCACTCTAATGTCGAATTTACAAACCTTGTTTAAAAAAAAAATGCACGCAGAACATGACTTCTTTTTTCTCTTATGGATGATTGTTATTTTCAAGAGTATATAATGTTACATTTTCTCAATAATATTTATCAAAATACAATTTTCATCGCGATAACTGAAAGGATTTTTTATTAAATCCTAACCTTATTCAAAGAAGTTTCCCTTTTGTTTTGTGCTAGTTTTATATGCCCGCCCTCTATTTGAATTTCACATATTAAATGATATTAAGTATTAACTAGGTTCTTCCCAAATGTGCCACTATAATCTCTTCTATCATTTTCACAATTTCGTGTTTCAAATAATTGTAGCTGATGTTTTCTCATGGAAGATACAAGGAAATTACTGAAGCGTTATTTTATTCAACTGTTTCAATTGCAAATGTCGACAGTCATGTTGTCTATATATTTTTCATTGTGTTGCAAACTTGAAAGTAAAGTAGGAGTTGACAATCACACTTTTTAGGGATTTAATAACTGAAATGCTTAGAAAGAAACTTTTGGGCATTTAAGGAACAAGGCTTTTTTTTATAACTCCTTTCAGTTTCATATGTGGTTTAAAACGATAAAAGAGGCAAAAGATACAGTTACGCCTGTATGCGTGTCCGGCTTTCTCTGCTCTCCGGCAGTGCACCGATTCCTGGAAATCCTATCTACGTTCCAGAGATGAAACAATAAGAGACGTGCTTTGGACTTGTTATTTGAGCATTATGGAGGTTTATTTACCAAAGCGCTCCCCTGCGCTGAGTGTCTTGTTACATTGGTGCTAGGCAAGTTTTTACATTCAAGTGTCATCACCCTGTACATGGCCGCGCCTGGTCACAGGGGTAACCTGAGTGTCTGGACCAGAGAAAAAGCTGTGCAGTTCCAAAAAGTGTAGGCTCGGGACTACTAATGCCTCTTAAAAATCTTCCACATTTCTCTAAAGATAAAGAAGAAGTGGTTGTTTTCCAATCACACAGCAAAATGTTTGACTTAACCTTTCCATTAAGACTGTTAAAAACAAAAAGCAACAAGAGCAAAACTAGCAGTGAAAAGGGATACGGGACATAAAACATGTAACTAGAAAAGCAACAACAACCAAAAAAAAAACACACACACAAAAAAAACACCCCAAAACAAACACCCATAGTGGACATAAAATATATAACGAGAACAGCAACAAATAAAGAAAAAAAACAAGTATTGTTATCGATTTGGCCGTCACGTTTTCCTTTGACATTTAAGGCATCTCTTCAAGAGCTCGTACATAAATGTTCCTATTGGTAATAGTAACACACGTATAAAAAAGGAAGAATTTCCTGGGAAACGTTTTGTCATTTAATTGTTAGAACCTCCTTTTTACTGGTACCTATTGACATGAAAGTATCCTTTGAGGTTCAAGGCTGGCTGAGTCGAGCAGTATATTCGTGGCTAGCATTTTCAATTATTCATAACAGGAAAAGCCCCCAGGACGTTAATTTCTAAGCGCCCTCTTTTGTTGTATGATCAAAACACAGCTAGGCAGTCTTTTGTTGCCAACACAAAGTAGCATTTCCCCCGAAAAATACCCACAGAGTAAAGATGCCTTGCTTCATCCCAGCCAGAAAATACAATCATGGTGCGGGTAACACCTTAGGAAATAAGCGGCAGACAGACATGCAGACAGAAAGACAGACAGAGAGAAATCAGAGAGAGAGAGGGAATCACGTTGAGCGAGAGAGAGAGAGTGAGAGTGAGAGAGATGGAGAGAGAGGGTGAGAGAGAGAGAGAGAAAGAGAGAAGAGAGAGAAAGACAGATCAAAGAGTCAGAATAATAGCTAGAAACACACAAGAAGGGAGAAAGAATCAGAAAGAGAAAAAGATAGGAAGAGGGAAAGAAAGAGACAGAGAGACAAACAGACAAAGACAGAGGAAGAAACAGAGATAGGATCAAAGAAAAAAAAAAGAGAAATTGAGAGCGATTGAAAGAGAGATAACGAGAGCCATACAGTATCTAAACAATGACAATATAATGGTACATTCATTTTAATCGCTACTGCGTTTACATTTACTTCTTTGACATTTTGGTAGGAATTTATCATACATTTCTACAATGGCGTCTTCTTTGATAACTTGATCCAATTCAAGTTTGTATGCTTTTATTTTTAAGAGCTATGAATCAGCAGGTTAATGTAACCATGGCGTTAAAGGTATACAATAAGGGAATTATCGTTATAATAATTTTGATCACGTGCATGTTATGTGAATTCGTTTGCATGTATACCATGTCTGATTATTTTCATATTTAACATCTAAAAGATCAAGCTTTATGCACACCTTTGTTGTCCATCCCAACCGATGATGACATCTTTGAATTTTGGACGCTGCGGTTGTTTGCCTACTAAGGCGAATCGTTTACCTGTGAATTTTAAAGTATCTTGTAGTATAGGATTGAAGACAGGGAGAGTCACCAGGGGCGCTGTTTGAGGTACCTGCTGGCCCTAATTCCTCTTTTTCGAGCATCTCTGGTATATGCGTTCATCTTTTGCTCTACTTAATCTGTGGCATTCACTTTGGTAATATTATCCCGTGAAAAAGGCGAGATGGGAAAATGTTTATCTTTTCTATTTAAACCACCTCCACTGCATTTAAGTGTAGTGGTATTATATTAAAGAAATCTAGTTAAGTTTAGTGTCTCAACCTCTGAAAAGAGTCTTGATGGGACTAAAATATGTGCGACATGTTTTTTACACTGATTGCGGCAAGTTTTCGAAGTTCATTCTTTAATGGATCGGACTTATATTATTGCACCATGCATGTTTCTCTTAACCACTGCAGTGAGGTTTATGGTTACACATGTAAGCAGTATGTTTTGGAAATGGTGGTAAAAAATGTCAATAGTCTATTACATTATAGTCTCTTGGCAACGCATTTTTTGCAGTTAAAGCAACAAAATTTGTGGTCTAACTATCCAACAAAGATTTTGACACAGCTGCAGTGGGTTTTGGTGGTTGTGATGACTTGTGACTGGTAGGGGTACTGCATTGCATAAGGGAGGGAAAGGTATGTCCGAATACGCTGATTTTTCGAGAAACCCTACCACCCATCGGCATGAAGTTAGTCATTTCTTTTCGGTTTAGCGATAGTATGCTGGCCGACGATTTCGGTTTACCGTAGGTTTCATATAAGGAAAAAAGAAGGAAAACCGCAATTATTTCGATTTCTTTTCGGTTTAGCCGTTTTTTCGGTTCAGCCGTTTTCGGTTTAAGTGTGTTCCACATATATATATATATAGGGTGACCAGTGTGCAAATAAGTATTACTTATTACTAAGTTGACCAGACATATATTGGTCAATTAATTTGCCATGCACATGCGACTTATGGAATTGTATTGAGATTAATCATATTTAATCACCTGCAAACCGGTTTCTTTTAATTATTTTTATTCTAAAACATAGAAAAATAAGTGGTCGCCCTAATGTTTTCGCACTAAAAAATAAGTATTATGGAGACCTCATATTTTCTAACAACATTGTGGTGGTTAAGGTGACCAGGGTGAAAATGCTACTTAAGGCGACATATATATTTTTTGTGTGGTAGTGGGCTTACCGCATACCATTTCCGAAGACTGTTTCTTTTTCTTCTTTTTTTTTTGTTTTGTGTTAGAAAAGGGTTCAACAAAATGTAATTATGCCGCTATAGTGACCCGTGACGATTGTGCAAAGAGGCCTATGGCCTATTAGTGAAATAATTTATTGAAAATGTTCCTGAGATTAAACATTTAATCACCTGCACAAAAGTTTAATTTATTTACATCTATCAAATTGAGTGCGTAGGTAAATCATAATTTTATGTGCAAGTAAAGTTTGAAATTTAGTTCTTACGTGTATTAGCCCAGATATTGAGGTACAGTGTGAGCATACACAAACTAGGTTAAGCATTATATTTTTAACGCGTTTCTTGAAATCAAATTATTAGAAATTAGGTAAAACAGAAGATGAAGTCTGTATCTCACTTTAAATACACGTTCTAAAAGTACGACACTTGACACTTCATGTTCTTTAATGAAATATTGTATCAGATATTCGTTTAGTTATTATAAACGCTTAGAATATACACACGGATTGTTGTTGTTTTTTTCCTCTGTTTTCAACATTTGACCTACGTATATTTTGTACAAGGATAACAGAGGGATACTCTTTTCCCATTTTTGTTTTCTTTTATCTTGTCATTGATATGCCATTATTAGCAGGCCTTGCAAATTGTTGTTAACATGTTTTTTTGTGTGTTATTATTTTTTCTTTGACTTTTTGATGAGCAAACCAGGTTTAACTTTATTGAAAACTGTGAGATGCCATCAAAGTATAGAGAAGGGCTAAGTGCATTAAATTTTCTTAAGTTAATGAATTTTGATTGTTACTAAAGATTTGTGAAGCACCATGGTTGAATGGCTATTTTCAAAAAATTTGAAATGTTTGTATGTAGTCGGTTTGTGAATGATATAATTTTATATCATAGCTCTTTTAATAAGTCACTCAAGTGCATTACCTTTTTGAGTGCTGGTAATAGTGGTATACACTAGCTTCAATGTGTTTTTTTTTAAAGAATAATACGCACGATCAAAAGAAACTGGGCAGTTTTTTCTTAGTAGTACCGGTATTGACACGACTAAAGAATACACAGTAATTTTGGTATGTGGGAATTTCTACCATGAAAATCCCTCACAGTCATATAACAAAAATCTGTGTTCAGTTTTTACTCTACGTTTTACATGCATCATTATATTTGAGACTTGTTTTTTTTTTTTTTAACATCTCTTGCCTGTAAGTGATGGCTTATTTTTTTATTTTTTTTGTTTTTGTTTTTTGTGTGACTATACTGTTTAAGGTAACACAGAGACTTTTTTTTATTTGACAATACGATTAGGGTGACTTAGTTATATGGGTGCATTTGCCCTTTAGGTTGACCATGAAATGCACATTACAATACACCATTTGCTTTAAATTTAACAAGTTTTAAGTCATGGTTTTGAAAATAATGTGATTTACTACTTCCTAAGTTATAATTGTGTCTTTAGAAATAGAACTATTAGAAGTAAGCAAAAAAAAAAAAAGTTTATCAAAATCATGAAAAGAATAATTGGTCCAAAACTGATTCTTGATTTTGTGTTTAGGCTACATTCTTCTTATCTTACATCTCATCTGTATCATCCATTTTCTCAGAACTGACCTTTATATTGCAATAAAAACCTACAACTTTAAAAATGTTTATTTAAAGGGCATGGAATTTTCACACAAGCTGTCAAACACAATTGTATAAAAGCTCAAGTGGGCTTGAATGGTATAAAATCGAGCTATTCTTAACTTGCTGTAGTACTTTTTTTAACTATAAAAACTAAAAAACTGAAACAAAACAATTCTTCTACAAAAGAAAAAACGTCAAAAAATAATTTTGGAAAAAAAAAACCTATTTGAAAGCATGCCCCTAAGTTTAACCTTTGCAGCTATTCGTAGGTGAAAACAAATTTTATGCTCTTTTTAGAAGGTTTGGAGGTTACAACAACTTAACCCATGAATAAAGATCACCCTTTAAGTTTAATAAATGTGACCAGACTTTAATTACACGTGAGCGGTTCCATGGTATTAGATATAAAATAAGAAGACAATGCGCAAGCTGTCTCTGCCTTTTGTCCCAAAACGTTATGACATGTAACATACATTCATGATGAATAACACATTTTAACATGAAATTCAGACACAAAAAAACCTAGCTTTTTTCATACCCCAGAGTTAAGTCTAACCACTTGGGTAAAATGTATTATTTTATTTCAAACAGAGTGGACATACAATATGGCAAAAGAAGACAGTGTTGTTTTCTGTTTAAAGATACTTGTAATAATACTTAAAAATGTCGATATCATGTTAAAATTGCAAATACAAACTTATTAGCAAGTCTAACAGTGTTAGAACTCACAGTATGGGCAACGATACAGCAGTGAAAAAGCGTTTGGTACCGTACACAACTTCTAGAATTTCTACAATTGTACCACACATCAATATTTAAAATAAATCAGGTGATCCTTTTTAAATAACTAATGAATAAAACTCAATTCATTTAAAAAAAAAAAAGTTTTTAAGGCCTAAAGTTGTTGAGAGAACAAAATAATTCCTAAACCTAAAATCATACTTTTACATTCTGTAAAGCTTCCAGTAAAATAATTTTTAGTATCTTTTCTTTCAGTTATATTTTTAGTAATTAGAGAAATGGACAAGCCCCAGGTACTGAGTTGGGCACAAGTATTCATGCAAAGTGAGAAGGAATTGTATAAAACAAAGAGCAGCTTTACCTAAATTTGACAGATGAACGTGCCTTTTGTCTTTCGTTGAATATTTTGGTTTTGATAATTGAAATCTGATCGTTTAGGATCATATTGTTATGTTCAAAGATTCGAACCTTTTCAATGAATTCAATGACTTCTTTTTTTCCTGGCAATGACCCTTTAGAACCATGTGCATCTTTATCCATAATACAGCTACCGAAGTAGTCTTTCACTAATCTTGTGTTGCTTTCCGTCCATCTAAAATATCTACGAGGTTTTGATGAACTTTTGTTTCCAATATCTTGTCTTGGTTCCACAACTGGAGATTTAATCCTTTCATCTTGCACACATGAAAGATGTTCTTGACATGCTTGCTCATTTGTCTCTTTTTCTTGTGATGCATCCCCATTCAATTCACCAGTTTCTTCTGGTGCTATAGAAGGATATTGGTATTCTGCTCTAGGTGCTTCATTGAAGGCTGAAGGTTCATCTACTTTCTTGAGAAAACCACCTACTTTAACAACTTCTCCAATTGACAGTGGGCATTGGTAGACATGCTTATTGATTTCCTCTGAATGTCCCATATGTCTGTAAAATGTATCTCTCTCTGATGCTGGCAAATCTAAAATTGCAAACAAAGTTGACATGCGGTGCCTGAACTTGTCAGCAATCAGTAGGTCAGGTCTTTCAAGAACCGGCCCCATCATCTTTATAACAGCTTTTATGCTTTGCCACCCGATAACATGATCCTGAGAACAGCTTGTGTTGGCAAATACAAAGGGATTTTCATCCGGTACATCAATTTCTTTTCTCTGTTCAATTAACTTTTCAATTGGCTTTACAGTATCATTTGGAATTAACAGAGGGACTAGCTTTTTTGATCCTTTGCCAGCTTGGTAGGCCAGTTTAAACTGATTAAAAAGAGCCTTTTCTAAAGGATCTTCAATTGTTTGCACCATTTGGGGATCTATCCATGCATCACCTGCAGCTTCTTTCCACTCCTCCAGAGTAAGCCTTGCAGGCTCACCTCCTCTTCTAGCATTAAACATCGTCAATCTACTCACAATGAGATTTCTCATTTTAATGAAATCATGGGCATCCCACTTCTTGTACTGATCTGTGGCTAACTTTTCCATCTCTTCCAGGATAAAGTTTCTAAGCTTGTGTACATCTTCTTCAACCGGCATTGCCTGTGGCTTTCTAAGTGCACTCCGTCTCTGTTCACAAGTGATTTGGGCAGTATAAAACATATAATCCCAATTGAGATCTAACACTGCTGAAAAATAGTCTACTTCAGTGGATTTGTCCATCTCCCATGCTGAATGTAGTGACCCTTTGCTGTCTTTATAAGTTTTTTCAAGAGATACCCCATCTTCAGCTTCAGGCCTGCTTTCAAAGACCCATGTTCTCCAACAGTTAGAGATCTTATTGCCTCGGAGAGCGTTTCAAAGTGGTTACGCTCTAACAGATTTTCTCCACTAATGGCATTGTTCAAAGAAAGTGTTCTCATTTTCAAAATTATGTTGGCAAGCAGCCGCATGTCTGCCATAATTACATGCTTCTCTTTCTTCAGGCTTTTCGCCCACAGCCTTTTCCCTAAAAGGATAATTATAGGGTCATTTTGGCAAAGACATATAATAATAATAATAACAATAATAAATGATTAAAACAATAATAATAACCTACTTTAAAAAGTCTACTGATACTATTATACTATGCATGAATTGAATGAACTCTAGTTAGGTACTAATGTTAGCTATAAAACTTTACAAACAAATCGAGAAATCAAATAACTCCATGGAATATCGAAATCGAAGAAAAGATTTTTAAATCGAAATGCTAGGCATGCAATAATAATAAATTATTTTTTATTGAATCGGCTCATACATTTTTAAAGGCATGGAAATTTTCCCACAACCACGCGATTTCATTTAATAATTGCAAAGTAGATTGCATTAGAAAATAAGAAATAACACCAGAACAAGAGAAATCAGGATGGAGACTTAGTGTAATATGCTGGTAGTTATAAAAAAGATAAGAAAAGAGTGAGTGAGATTGATAAATGGAAAGAGAGTGAAAGGGATAGATAGATAGATAGATAGATAGATAGAGAGCCTCTCTCTCTCTATCTCTCTCTCTATCCCTCTCTCTCTCTCTCTCTCTCTCTCTCTCTCTCTATCTATCTATCTATCTATCTATCTACTCTCTCTCTCTCTCTCTCTCTCTCTCTTTTCTCTCTCTCTCTCTCTCTCTCTCTCTCTCTCTCTCTCTCTCTCTTCTCTCTCTCTCTCTCTCTCTCTCTCTCTCTCTCTCTCTCTCTCTCTCTCTCTCTCTCTCTCTCTCTCTCTCTCTCTCTCTATTATAATATTTCATTAAAGAACATGAAGTGTCAAGTGTCGTACTTTTAGAACGTGTATTTAAAGTGAGATACAGACTTCATCTTCTGTTTTACCTAATTTCTAATAATTTGATTTCAAGAAACGCGTTAAAATATAATGCTTAAACTAGTTTGTGTATGCTCACACTGTACCTCAATATCTGGGCTAATACACGTAAGAACTAAATTTGAAACTTTACTTGCACATAAAATTATGATTTACCTACGCATTCAATTTGATAGATGTAAATAAATTAAACTTTTGTGCAGGTGATTAAATGTTTAATCTCAGGAAAATTTTCAATAAATTATTTGACTAATATATGTCTGGCCTTCCATAGGCCTCTTTGCACAATCGTCACGGGTCACTATAGCGGCATAATTAAATTTTGTTGAACCCTTTTCTAACACAAAACAAAGAAAAGAAGAAAAAAAAACAGTCTTCGGAAATGGTATGCGGTAAGCCCACTACCACACAATAAAATATATATGTCGCCTTAAGTAGCATTTTCACCCTGGTCACCTTAACCACCACAATGTTGTTAGAAAATTTGAGGTCACCATAATACTTATTTTTTAGTGCGAAAACTTTAGGGCGACCACTTATTTTTCTATGTTTTAGAATAAAAGTAATTAAAAGAAATTTTTTTGC
This sequence comes from Elysia chlorotica, assembly GCA_003991915.1. Classification (NCBI taxonomy): domain Eukaryota; kingdom Metazoa; phylum Mollusca; class Gastropoda; family Plakobranchidae; genus Elysia; species Elysia chlorotica. The sequence goes on along the minus strand of RQTK01000004.1, from coordinate 709,673 downwards.
AGGTGATTAAATATGATTAATCTCAATGCAATTCTATAAGTCGCTTGTGCATTGCAAATTAATTGACCAATATATGTCTGGTCACCCTAATACTTATTTGCACACTGGTCACCCTATAGCGGGATTAGTTGTTTTTTTAATATATATATATATATGTTATGAAGCACCACTTCAAATGTTTACATGTGTGGTATGTGGGAAAACAGCACAGTACTAAAAAGATTTGTCTAAACAGGGAAACGCGTGCCAAGAATTTTTTTTGCGGAAATCTCGATTCATTGGATTGCAAACGGCGCAAATGTAAACACTACAAAACTGCATGAAAATATCTGACGTAAAAAAAATAAAATTTGATTACATTTAATTATTTTCATAGAGAGAGAGAGGAACAAGGACAAAGTACTAAAAAGACACACGTTGTGGACGATAAATACAGATGAATAATTATAACTAAGCTCGTATTTCGTAAAGCCGAAGATTATAATTAAGTGTAGACAATGACAGCGTGTTCTCCAGAACGCAGAATTAATTGATCGATTTTGTCACATGATAGTGGACGTAACTTCATATTTTAATAACTGTTTGAAAGGAAATTAAAAACAAAATAACTTTCAACATTACTAGAAATAAAGAAACAAACAACTATTATCGTTTTTGCTTTTTCATTGTTCAAAAACTAAGAGTAAAACCTCTCCTCTTGTCAACCCCTATGTCCTTTTTTTTTCAAGTTTAATCGAAAGCCTAATAGCTTCATGTTCATGAACATAAGTAGTGACCAGAGATATAATGTTTCAGTCTATTTAGCGGAAGAGTGAAAATTAAGGAGCAATTGTCTCGACGGACGCCATGTGAGAGCTAAGTGCCATAGGGCTCGCTGTTCAATGAGATCGACGGTTTGATACCTCGTTACCATGGCAACCTGGCACTCTTACCTCGCCTCGAACGGTTTAATCACACAGGAGACTTTTCAAAACACCGCTAACGTGGAATACTGCTTAGACACAGTGGGGAGAAGGGGGTGGGGTGGGGTGGGGATGTATATCCTCACCGAATTATACATTGAATTCAAAGTGAAAAAATTTATTTTTAAATGATTAAGAAGGGGACAACGTCCGACACGATATCGCTGGTTTAACATTTCCTATATTTTTTTTCTTGTCATTTTACTGATGCTATGGGGTTTTATTTTCTCAAAATTATGAATGGCAAGTCGGTTTGTTTGATGGTCTGTAATAAAAAAAAAGAAATATTCAAAATGACTGGGACCTCGTGTTCAACTCGAGTTGATTGTTTATCACAGCTTCCATAAACTTGGTTTATCACACATCGCCCCTACTCATGGTACGCCATCGCCAACTTAGTGACTTCAGGTCATCTGAGTAACGTCACACCTTTTTTTCTAACCGATTAATTTCCTGGCTAAGGCTCCTGAACATGAAATGTTTTGTATGTTAGACATAATAGATCAAGGCAATGTGACATAAACAACGCATTACCTTTACTGCATTTGATTTTTCTTTATATATAAACAATTCTCGATTATACGCCGTAATATTCTTTTTTTTATTTCGTCGTATTAAAATAGCTTTTTGTTTTGTTTTTGTTTATTGGAAAGGGCGCACGAATATTGAATTAAATTTAGGACACATCGAGCGTTCTTTTTTTTCCTTTCTTTTTTTCTCACGTTGTTGGATAGACTACCCCCTTAGAAAAGTTTACCAAAATCGGATGTGCGGAACATACCTAAATTTCACATTTAAAATTTCAATTTTTTTAAAAACGAAAGCGTGTTCACGGAGCAACATACTTGGTATCGCTTGCAACACCGTACTTCGGTATCGGGACAAGGGCACGAACTCTAAAGAAAAGAACCTATTTTAACCTCTAGAGTAGAATTCTAGATCCAGATCTCTAAGCTTAGAAAACTCACAAGTCGCTTGATGAAAACGGAACGGAGCTCGAAGGAGTTTCTTTTAAAATTATTATTTCACGCTCCAATGATGAGTACTATATCGACAATGCTGATATTACTATACTACTATATATTTGTTATATTTGTTACTCCTTAACACAAAAGACATTATTATCAGCAATCTGGTGAAATGACCTGAATTTTTAAGATATAGTTGAAATTGCAGTTTTATTTTTTTCCTTAAAATATTGCAATTAAACATGGATTGAAGATTTCACATAATAAGACTGAACGCTAGAAACCCCACCCCGCCCGCCCCCCCCGCGCCGCCTCCCCCCCAACTGTCACATTAATAATCATGTTTACGCCTTTCTCTCTCTCTCTCTCTCTCTCTCTCTCTCTCTCTCTCTCTCTCTCTCTCTCTCTCTCTCTCTCTCTCTCTCTCTCTCTCTCTCTCTCTCTCTCTCTCATTCTCACTTTTGAAATAATAACAATTGTTTCAAAATATCTGTTTTGCATGTATACCTATCGTTGACTGTAGATAATCAAGCACTGGCAGTGGGGTATATTGATTAAGACCATGGAGTACTGTTAATATAGTAAGCTATGATTAAGACCCAAGGTAAATTAAATTGCCAGCTTGTTTTTAGTTTCTCCTCGAGCATCTTCTGCAATTAAGTCTAGATCGAAGCTGTCTCGCGGTCGACACCAAAACTGGGGCTCTCAAATGTACTTGTGTACCATAGGTAGATTCCACCGGGCGAACTGGCTCAAGTGGTAGAGAGTTGGTGTGCCGACAGGGAAGTCCCTGGTTCGAAACCCAAGATAGGTAAAAATGTATTTGTCCAATTGCGTCTTGTATTAATGGGGTCGTGTCAGTATAATGTAACCAGTTAAGACAGGAGTCATGGTATCCCAGCTCTGTGTAGCATCATATTAAATTGCTAGACGTTACTTTTGAGACCCACACACAATATAGCCTACAGCTTCCCATAAGGAACAAAAAAAATGCCTTGCTAGATCCGGATTCGGCACCAGCGTGCTGTACTTACTGAACTCCCTCTTCCTCCCCCTCCATCCAGTTCCCCCCTTCCCTCTGCGCCCCCTCCCCTCCTCTTAAGTAATCAAGAGTTTATTAGCTGCCAAAAGACAGAGAGCTTGTTATCAGGCAGCAGCTAGCAAATCGACACCGTGTTCTTGGAAAACAAGAGTTTCGCCGGCGCGTGCTAATGGCTACTGTGTTTGTGAAATTGATGTGTTGCCAATTATAGCAACAAATGACCCCGCCTTGCTCTCTCTTCCATTCTCTGAGTTTCTCTTCAATCGTTGTCGATAAGGGATGGGGGTGGGGAAGGCAAATGTTTTCTGATTTCGTAACATGATTTATTTAGAAAGCTCTTACTAATGCAAATTGGTGTTAGACGAGTATTTCCAAACGATATCGACATCGTTAGTTGGTACAGCCTCAATTTTAATATTGTTTTTTTTTGTATTTTCCAAATTAAATTTTTATTTAAGAAAACCAAAGAAACAAAAGAGAATTCCTCGTTAAATAAATTATCAAGTTCAAACATGCACCACGCTGACGTCATTCTTGCATTTGGCGTAATTTAATAATTTACCTGTAATAACACATAGGTGTCATTGTATCAACCATAATTATTGCGCCAGAACAATCATGACAGAAAAAGAAGATACAGCAAAATAGAACAAAGAAGAGAAAAAAGACGTAAATAAAGAAAAAAAGAAAAGAGAAAAAAAGTATCTGGTTAAACCCAGAAAAAATCCGTAATCATCCAACAGAACAAAGAAACAAATGCATGTAAACAATAATCATAATTTTATTGTTTGTTTTTGTTCTATATACAAATGTACCTACTAACGTTAATAGACGGGGCAATCTGTCGCAAACTCGCTTGATGAAAAGTGTCATGTTGCGTAAAGGATTGAAATAAATTGTATGGTGATTAAGATCGGGTTTCATGTCAACTGTGGAATTATTCTTTACTGTAACGAAATTCTGATAACAGTCATAGTTGTTTTGGTGTTGGTCTTGCCGTTGTTGTTGTTGTTGTTGTTGTTGTTGTTGTTGTTGTTGTTGTTGTTGTTATTGTTTTTGTTGTTTTTGTTTTTCCACCATTCTATACAGAATAATACCGAGTTGAATTGATGCCCTTAGGCTTTGACATAACATATATCCTGAAAAACGCTTCTTGTCATTGATCACTGTAACAGGACCCTAACGTTTGACAACATGGCGCAACGAGTGCTGTCAAGTTAAACTTTTTTTTAAATTTGGATCTGTCATTTTGCTCACACTGAATTTTAGGCACAAACGTTTTGCAATACACATAAATGTAAATCTACATTATACACGTATTAATAATTATGGTGGTACAATTTAAATTCTTTTTTAAATTTTTTAAAAAGAATTTGTTCAATTCCAACACTTTTTAAAAGCATGTTGTAAAGCCTCATGAATTTCCTATTTTTCAATTATGAGAAAGACTATTGAAGATTGTGTCTTTGAAAGGGGATACCAATTCATTAAAAAAAACAACAACAAAAGTTGTTTTTAACATTAGCAAAGTTTGAGATCATGACCTATGACTGTGTCGATCTGTTGTCCTCAAGACCACCAACCGGTTTTCGAATGAGAAGCAAGATGTATATATTAGCGACAGGAAACCTAAAGCTCGTGACTATGATTCCCTAGTTACAGTATATCACGTGCGTCGGTGTTCCTAAAGAGTCATATCCCGAGACGGGTACATCACCTAGGATTCGAACTGCAAACCTCGTGCTCGTCAGTTTCAGAGCAATCGCCGAATGGGCAGTCGGGCCGGCTAGTTCAAGGAAGTATGTCGGACGGTGTTGTCTAGTAAATTGTAACGAACCAAATGATTGCCAAGATATCACCATATAAGATGGCAAATGCAATAATCCTTTTTTTTTCTTTTTTTTTTTCATTCACAGAAAGACGCGCCTTCAATAGCTCTCAAGTCGCTCATATCAATCTCAACGGTGATCTTGCTTGGGTTAATCCTAGCCTACCATGCTTTAGAGATACAGGTATGCTTTATTCATTATTTCATCCACGTTATATTTATATGTTTTAGTGCAACTCATTGTTTTCCGTGACTAAAACAAATTGCAATTTTTAAGTTTGTTTATCAGTTATGTATAATTAAGTCTGATTACGTGGAATAAGGGGCTTAGAGGATTATCAATACATGCATGGTTTGTTTGAATGGGAAGAGGGTTCACTGCTGATGCTCTAATTCATAAATCAACAAACCAGCATCAAGCATTTCAGGACTATGACTCTTTCAAACCAATTAAAAAATTACTATATATTGTGATATATAGGAAAGAAACGAAAACAAATACAAACTTCGCTTAGGTAAATGAGAAGTGAGCGTAAGGGATACTCTTAGTTCAATGTCACCACATCTAATCCAGAAGACACTACAAAGTCAACATAACAACTATAATAAGGAATAACCCCTCGTAGACTTGGCTCTTTAATATCGACTCCTCAAGAGCATTAATTAGCAGATTCATAACTCAGAGCGTAATTTATTACATAACACGCTATACAGGCATTGTCTTTCAAACATTGCCTAGACGCTAGAAACGACATTGAATCTTTTACCGTTTTCTTTATTCATATAGGCTGCACTGTTTTTAAAACTACATTTTTCATTACATGTATCAGCTTAATGAAGTCTTAACATACTCTTATGAAAATTGAATTGAAATTGCTGAAATCAGCAATTATATTTTTAGCAAGACCTTGGTGTTCAAACGAAACATGTGCACCTTGAATTAAATATTAAAATATAGTTGTTTTACAAGGAGGTTGCGAAAAGGGCAGGTACTTGACAAGTTTATATCATTGTCCCAGGCGTTATTTCGTTTTAATCGAAGATATTTAGATCCAGATTCAGACGTGAGTTCGCCTGATTTAAATAACCGCAACTTTTATAATAACAATGTTATTTATTTAAGAGATATAACTTTGATATATAATGCACCAAAGGTTTCTGTGTGATATTTTCTCTCCAAGATAATGGACGCAACTATATTATTTAGCTTCAATCTTAATCTTTAACAGACTTACGATGCGCTTTCTAAATCACACGAGTGTCTACTATTCCTTCGTTATTGCAGATATAACTGTTCCCTCTTATAATTTATCTGTTTTCTTAATTATTATCCCTTGGTCCAAAATATCCTCTGTACCTGTTACTCTATCCCCCTTTGTTTAAATATACCCATGTACCAACCCATTCATCCACTTCTATTTATCCATCTCATTCTACCCTTTCATCTAAGTCATTACAGAATACCTGATTTATGAGCTCGTATCTCTAGAGTGATGATCAACAAGAGAATCACTGGTACCACAAGTAGAAGGCCAATAATAAGAGATGGAGTCATGCCACTTGAAGATTCTTCCACCTCTTTCTTGTCTGAGAGTGATATTCCCTTTTCTCCGTCAGCAGTTGAATGCTCTTTAGCTGAATTAGCTGTTACTTTTGGCTCTGCCTTACTCCCATCAGGTTTGGGTGAAGTTGTTTTATCATCCAAATTGTTCTCTACATGATTTGGTGGAAACAAAAAAGCTGTCTTTTGAATGTGGTGTTAAATTACTTTTAGAAACGGCATTATCTTTTTCATTCATGAGTTTCAACAGTCTGCTGAACTAATTTGGGAGGTGTTATTTTTTATGTCTACCTAGCACCATCTTAGTTATATAATCCCTTTGATTAAAAGTATCTTGAAGAAAAGATTTAAGAAATGTTAAAATGAGTAGTAAAATAACAAACTAGAAGTAGATATTATTTTATGAGTAACGTAACAATTTAAAAACATTTTTTATATTATACAGCCCTATTGTCGACATTTTAAACAAAACTGTTACCACCATACAATTTAAAAGCAGACATCGCAAATTTCATGCGATGAATTATGGGCCAAAGTGGGTTTGTACTGGTATGAAGCGTGTCATGTTGCTGGTTTTTTTTTGGATACTCAAACCAATACATTTTGGCAGTACTTATTAACGTTTTTGTTTCTCTTTATAAATGTTATATGATGATCATAGATATAATATTTATAGCCTATGTAATAATATAGTTATGAATACCTTTCGTGATAATAACTATCATATACGAACATTCTATGCATTTTTTTCAATGAGGAATTTTTTTTTATTTGATTGACATTATTCTATGACGAACTTGGTAATGATTGACTAGGGTTTGTCATATATTCGGTTTTAAACGAGCAGTTCCGTCGAGTTATAGTAAACGGAGAGAAAGTAAAATTCCCATTCTTCTAGCAAAATATTGTCTTGGAAAATTATAATTATATATAATTTATATTTGACCAACAGAATATTTGTGAAATTTTAAACCAGGAAAAAATCAATACAGAGACACGAAAATAATTAAAAGAGGATATTTTGGTTAAAGGCTTGGAGGAGGGCACAATCTTATTTTCACTGAAGATTCTAATATTTAAAGTGACAGATCAAAGGGATGGTGTTTCAAACATAACTTGTTAGATGTCTTTTCGACTATCTTATCTATACAAACTTTACAATTAACGTGTGCACATTATAATTTTTAAACTTCTGAATCATTGCGAAACTTGAGCAAGAAGAAAGAAAACAAACAGGAAAGTTGTCTTCATAACAAGTCGACCATCAAAATTCAATAAATTGTAATGCCCTCATGTATATAAACCAGTTCAAAGCCATTTTTAAAATTCATCATTTTTTTTGTAATGCTAATAGCATGTATGCAAGAAAGTTCGGTATTTATTGCATTAAAAACTGGTTCTTAGTATGCAATCATACGTGTCAGGTAGAAATGCATATGCCAATGTAAAACCAACACAAGCAGCAATGCAGTGTTAGAGAATGTTTTTCGAAGAATGCGTTATCCACTGCAAATTGGGCTTAGGATTTTTATTACGATTAGTCTTCATCAGGACGTTGGTAAAGACCCACAGCCATTCAGTTGTATGTAGATATCAAGTGACGTTGTCTCAAACCTTCTAAGCTTGCCAAGAGCCAGTGTGAAGAACCTCTAGCCAGATGACGTTAAGTCTCTTAAGTGGACTTCCAAACATGGCGCTCCACGCGGAACCTGAGCAAACTCCCCCTCATGGAGTTAAGACCGTAAGATGAGCTTGTCACTGGGCCTGATGGGCCTGTCATCAGGAAAGCCAGCTTAGGAAACAGGAGTGCAGCAGCGTATGCTAGCCATCAATCTGGGGCCGAAAGTCAGTTAATGAAGTGGCGGAGGTAGGGCTAGGTAAAGGGTAGGGAGTGGGATGGGAGGGGGAGGGCAATAATGTACCTGTAGATATTAAGAGTCGAAAGTCTGTAAATATTAAAGTTGAAAGAATAGTTCACCTAGAAAACGAACATAATTATAGCTTATGTCGTTTTGGCAGAATGATCTCGTTTATTGATAACTCATCGAGGCTGAAAACAGAACATACACAATTCAAATCGAAATGACTTGGCCAATGATGTGTACCATGCTTAAAAACCACTGATCCGTTCACTAAACCTATCTACAGTTTTTATAACTATCGAAGGTATTAGGTATTAGGGTCAATTTGACCGAATTTCGCGCGCGCGCGTGTGTGTGTGTGTGTGTGTTTGCCAGTTAAAGTACTTACAAGGCTTTTGAAAACGTTTTTTAGAACTGCTCAAGTAGTTTCTTATATCAAGCAAATTATTATTGAAAATGAACTCACACATCAAACGTGAAACTAAAAAGAAGAGTTTTCAAAGAAGGCCAAATAAAATGATTACTAAGAAAAATTTATCGAACAAGCTTTCTTTATATTAAGATATTTAAAATCGCTCTTAGTAATTAAGTATGATTATGATGCAGCTTTTGCAATTTTGTTAGAATTTCCTGATAAAAAACAACAATATAATGTGTTTACCAAAACAACAAAAACAGCAACAACAACAACATCAGCAGCAGCAATATTTTGATACAATGTTTATTACTGTCAGATAATTATAATGAATATGAAACAAAATAAACCACCAACAACCTCAAAAAGTAATTAGATATTCCAGACATACTGAACACTACTTCATCACAATTGTTATTTATATAAAGGGGCAATTATAGTTATTTGAAAGGTAGTATTGTAGATAGTCACTGATACTCAAGGAATTAGTAACTCTTTCCAAGTGAAAATCTGGCCTATTCGACAATTTCAATGATGTATGATTGAATTTAATTAAAACCGTATTACTTAATAAATTCCAACACTAGTTAACAAAAGAGATTCAATGTACTTTTGAACGTCTTAGTGAGTTATCCCCATCTTCTTCCACCAGGTGCATAATTATAACACAGGGCTGCCAAACGAACAAGTCATCGTAGTGTACACATTTATCGAAAATTATCTCAGAAAATGCGGCGTACCAAGGCTTGCAAAAATAGGAGGCAACACACCGAATATAACGAAAAAAGTGACTAAAACTTCTATCGGTTTATAGCGTAAATAGGACAACGTCAAAAGTAGAGAGTATTTTTAGTGTTCTACTAGACTTAAAAAGTAAACTGGCCTATCTGTGTGGAGACTATTTTTTATATATATGAAGATAAAAAATGAATATTATATTCATTGTTTCGAAACAGATTAAAAGCTGCGCAGCGCGATCCGAAGTTGTTCACTAATATAGGTTTTCACTCATGTTCACCTACTACAGGTTTTTGTATTTTTATGTGACCCTGCCTTCTATTTTTGGAAGCCTTCATAGATCTAGTACCGATATGCTTTTTTGCTGAAAGGTTGGCATCCTGAGATAGCAATCGTGCGGCAGATTTCACTCGCCAACTCACATGATCTTGTTTCATGCTAGCGTAGCGCTTTCATTAAGTTTGCTGTTCATTCTACCCAACCGTGCTGTATCAATGTTGTCATTTTTATTAATTTGCAAGTGGTGGTGTAGTGATGACTTTTGTAGACCATGGATGTAAATGTTTATGTAGCAATAGCCTTACCAAGCTTTGAAATTTTAAATTGTACAGAGTCCTTGAGATCCCTTTTTATGAAAACATGATAAATATGATAATATTGTTGATTTGTGGCAGGAGGACATGGAATTCGAGGAGGAGAAAACCAAAGTCAGTCAGAACGGTTGCCTCACTGCTTGTAATTCGTTTTGAACCTTTTCACTGTAGAGTTTTATTTAGTCATCGAGCGACTCGACTGAGACCCACACTTTTAACTGAACCTTTTTAATAGATGTGACAAAATGCATTTTTACTTTCTTGAATTAGTGTGACTAAAACTAGTTTAAATTAGGGACATTTTTCCAGATTGATAAAATTATAGCTTCACATAACTATCCCTTTTCTCATTAGATATATACTTAATAGTAGAGCGATGCCTTTCATGTAGTTGAAATCATCTTAGTACAGAAACTATTTCCTCAATCTGCATTTTGTTAAACGTAGTCGCTTTTCTAGCAGCTTATGTTGTCTGAGCCTGTGTCTAGATTTAGAGAACGCTGTTCATGGAAAGACAACGCATTGGTATTTGCTCCACACCGGAGCCAGGGTTTTAGCAACTCAAGACCAAGATTGGTTTTCGAAAAAGTTCTAAGAGCAAGAAGTGAACACTATATTACCGGATCTAGTAAAATCATTTTCAAAAGCTTCAAATTTCTTTGACGTAATATAACAACTTTGAATGAAAACCTTATTAATGCCATTGCTATTTTACCCATTCAATGTCTTCTTGAAAAGAAAACCTAGGACAAAAAGCTAGACACAATAGATTAGTAATGTAATTTAATGTATGTTTCTGAGGTAAATCGAGAGTAGACTTCACCATTCCCTCTTCCCTCTTCTCTCTTCCCATGCTCTCTCACATTCGAATGCTCACAACTGGCTTGAGTCACGTGATTTTTTTTTGATGCATGCTTCAAAATGATCAATTTCGTAGATTCTTGTCGTGACATGAACAAAAATAAGTTAAATTATCTAAATAAAATAGAAACTTTCTAATTGTCTTGAATTATATCTCAAGATCCACATCATTACTTGTGTGAGGGAGATACGGTATCAAAGGTAATTAATAACAAAACAGCGTTACCGTCGAAAAGAAGTAATTCAGAAGACAGTTTGTGATGATTATGCCGACCTTATTTTTAAACAAAGTTAACTGTCAATGTAATTTACTCTATACTCTGCGATAATATAATTCTGATTTATAGACTTTTAGTCGAGAAAATTTCATGTAATTTATGTATGATATACCTTGTCAATTCAATACTAATTGATTGGAGTCGTTTCTTCACCAGAGATCAGCTGTACGTATGGCTTCCACAATGTAAAATTGATGTGTCATGGACAACACGCTTACTAGCTTTGCATGTACCGTGGTAGACTTACTTGTAGAGAACTCCGCCTTTCGGAGTGCCGTTTGCTTTATACTGTATACCCTGGGTTTAGATTTCCATATCCACGCAAACTTTGGTTGACCATACTCACTGAGGTTTTTTGTACAATGGTCCAAGTTCTTGCATCGGCGCATAGCTTTTTGATAGACTTTCATCTCATAGCAATGTGCTGTCATAGCTTTGCATTAAAATATAAGATGTGGTTATAATGTTATGTCAAACGGCATCTTATCTTAAATGAACGTGACAATTGAGGCTTTCATGACATGCTAACATTTTCCCACTCTAGTAGATAATAGAAACACCAGATAGTTATTTTTAAATACAGTTTGATTGTTTCAACAAAATTACTGAGTGTACTATATTGCGTTTGCTTTATGTTTCGTGATATATTAAATCGCTTTTAATCGCAACTTTAAGTATTTAACAATATATATACATTAAACACTTCATTTAACAGCTTCTTCCAATACAATGTTACAAAGATAGCAGCCTTAGAACAAGAACAAAGCCCTAAACTGCATAATTGTTTTTATATTACTATAGTAATGTGTGGACGAGAACAATATAGAAATGGATGCATTTGATATTATATTAATTTCCCATAGAGTAAAATGTCAGTTGCACTAATAGGTATGCATCTTGGGACAGAAATTAGTGTAAGACAAGTTTGTATTTTTAACTTCAGCAGTTAAGATTTTCGCACTAAAAACTATCGACGTTTAAAGGCTTTGAACAAAGTCCTCATTCGAGAAGCGGACACAAATCCATAGCTATACCTCAATATAAGTGAATAATTATTATTTAAACAAACGTTTCCCAAAATGAACACTGTCCCTTTCTTTCAAAAACAAAACAAAAAAGAGGAAAAAAAAAACAAAACAAAAAATAAAAAACAACTAGACATAGTTCCCAGTTGATCCCTTATCATTTTTTATTTTGACAAAACATATAGCACAAAGCTAAGGATGTCAGCCTGAAAATTACTATTTTAAGAGTTACCTCATCTAAAAACTACTTAACCCTGGGAAAAACTATATTTTAAGCAGCCACGTATTGAATTTGTTAACTGCCAACACAGTGTGTATACATTTTTCACACCTGTTCGTCTTGCTATATTGATGTCTTCATAGCCTTGAATGCACTCCAAACAAACTTTGGGCTTAGTTTTGATACTGCAACAAGATTTTGAGATCTTTATTGTTTAAACGAAGACCTTGCTTAATATCTTTAAAATTTACAATGCAATTTGGGCCTTCGCTAAAATAATTGTGAATAAAATATATGTGTATGGTTATTTTCCTTGTAAACTCAGTTACCTTGTTTTTTTTAAAATTGCTCCTAATGCAATATGAGATAAATATTCATTGACAACAATTATATTGACATTCAGCAATTGGAAATGAAAACAAAACAAAACATGGTGTAATTAAATCTTTCACTAGTTGAGACCACTAAAACTCGCCCGCAAATTTTTGTACAGGAAAAAAAAATAAACTGTTGAATTCATCGACTGAGACAGTCTTTATATTTTTGAATAGATTTCGTGTTATACACGTTAATAAACAGAAATTGTTGGCAACAATTGCAGAGGAATCGATTGTAAACCTAGTTTTTGACAACTTAAGAAATGGTTTAGGGCGTTTTTGAAACATGAACAAATATAAATAGATAATAAAATATATAAATTGAAAAAATATAAGGACAGGGGACGTTTAGAAAATGACAATGAAATTATTAAGAGCAATAGTTTTATGTTTTTTTCAATCTTTAACAAACCAAATCGAAATATCAATAACTATTTTTTATGTGAGTGTCCTCTTTCTATTTTTATCACTTCATAGCAAGTTCTTTTGTCAATGCTATATACTGCACACATATTATTCTCTGATTTTGTAATTATATTCTTCACTTTGAAGCTAATAGTTATTTTCTAATTGTGAACAAGAATAGGGATATTACGGACTGTTTTTCAAAGCTATGCCGATCCGAAGTCTTACTAGAGGATGTATCGTTTAATAGTCTTTTGATTTGACAAAGCGAAACGCACTTACATCACTTTTTTACGCAGGAAAAAATAATAACAACCAATAACAACTAACTTCAGATAAAATGTAAGCTTTTCTCATGTGACAGCAATTGAAAAAATACCTTTTTATGTTTTTGAAATAAGTTGGCATTTAATCATAAATACTCAGAACAAAAACACCATTTTATTTCTTCAGTCAATGTATAAACCATTACATTAATTATATTATTGTTCACAATGTAAGTTTTAAGTGCATAATTATACAACGTTTCTAGATCTGACGATATTGTAATTGCTAGACGTTTTTTCCACCGCTCTAACATAGTATATCATACTGGTTAAGGTGGTCTATATTACTCTAACAGAGTATATCATACTGCTTGGGGTGGTCTAGATCGCTCTAACAGAGTATATCATACTGCTTGGGGTGGTCTCGATCGCTCTAACATAGTATATCATACTGCTTAGGGTGGTCTAGATCGCTCTAACATAGTATATCATACTGCTTAGGGTGGTCTAGATCGCTCTAACATAGTATACCATAACCATACTGCTTGGGGTGGTCTAGATCACTCTAACAGAGTATACCATACTGCTTAGGGTGGTATAGATCGCTCTAACATAGTATATCATATTGTGGCCTGAACCACCATCCAATTCTTACTCGAGAAAAAAGCTAACATTTTCATTGTTTAAAAGTACAATTATTGTTTTCATATTTCGATTAAAAATTGTAATTTCACCTGTTTTCGCCTTTTCACCACTCTAATGCATTATCCACGAAGGCATGGTCACATGCAAGCGTGTTTTAATGAAAATATGATAGATATACCATTTAATTTTAAACTCAAATTTCTTTCCTGGCTCTTGCATGAAATTACGAGACTTTAAAATAAATTGATTCGATTAAATGAATTTAAAGTAATTGATTAAATGAGAAACCTATCACATTATGTGACAGTGGGCTTTGTTTTTTCAGGGTTCTATGACACAGTATAATCAGTTCATTATATATTTTTCCGAATAGGTGCTTTAATCTAAATCGCTGCATAATCCTTAGCCGACATTTAGGTGGAGCAGTCCGTTTGTAAACCTTTGAACTTTTTATAGTTACTTTTACACTCAATTCATTTTGCTGGTCTTTTGCAACTGTGTTGTTTCTGCCTTTCTCGTATTAAATGCTGAACATTGCATTAACAGTAAATTATAAATAAATAATTCTGCTATCATTGGAAACTGTCTCGGTTATTTTATGCTGGTCTGTGCCTCCATTTACTAGATTTTAAAATTTTTCTAGATTCCATGATAGCTCATTGGCAATATTAAGTTTCCTCTACATGTAATGAGATCGCACCTCACGAATAACTTTTAGTTTTGACAGTGTAAATTTTCTTTTACTTTAGATGCCCTGTCATTTAAATTCATTTTTGTCGATGACTCACTGAATGCCAAACTCCTTATGTAACATTTCTCTTCTTTTCCCCCTTCAAAAAGCTATTCGCGGTTGACAACTGTGTAGAGGACTGGCGAATAGCAATCTCTTGGCGCAGGGCGTTGCAGCTCTTCGTGGAGTTTGTCGTGTGCGCTATCCACCCTATCCCCGGCGACTTCGAGTTCGTCTGGAAAGGGACTAAGGCAGATTACCCGGAGAAGTTCGAGACGGTAGTGTCTATAGATGTGATTCTCTCCGTGCCCATGTTCCTGCGGCTGTATCTCATCTGCCGAGTGATGTTACTGCACAGCAAGCTCTTCACTGACGCCAGCTCAAGAAGCATCGGCGCCCTCAATCGCATCCACTTTGATACTAAGTTCGTTATCAAAACTTTAATGACGATATGCCCGGGCACCGTGCTGTTGGTCTTCATGCTCACGCTGTGGATTATAGCCGGCTGGCTGGTCAGAGCTTGTGAAAGGTGAGTCCCCAGTCAACAGTTTTATACTCTTCTTCTTACAGGAATGTGTGCATCATGAGCCTTTTGAAAAGTAAACTATGTTCCTTTTTATATCGAATGAAAGTTTAGCAGTGGTCACCCATCCACTCGCCTGTACTCCTGCTACAACTCATTACCATCAGCGTGAGTGCAGTAAAATATCTGTTTACAATCTGTTCATTCCAAATAGAGAGATAAGTGGGATCGTTTGAATAAACGCTAAGCTCTCTTTCAGTTGCAAGCCAATTTCGGTGCTGTCGCCTTAAGTACAGCAAAACAATAAGACTGTTAAATTATTTATACCCATTGTCAGCAAATACGCCGGTACTGAGACCAATTTCGAAAAATTTAGCGCCGCCAAACAAATAAAGATCAGGATAACCAGCATTTCTGCATATGCAGGGCACATTGAATTAAAACTGATTTAATGAATAGGCCACAATTTGTTTGCTTGATTTTTTAGCTTCCAGCGTTACCACTATAAATAAAAATATAGGCTATATTGTGGACGAACCACAAGACTAACGTCAAAAAAATGAATGTGCTGCCACACTGACACAAAACGGTGATACGATGACTCCCGTCTCAGCTGGTAATCGTGAGGTACCCAGTTAGAGACCCACGATCGTTAAAAAAAATAATGTTTTTGTTCGATTTCGCCCACTACTGGTTGTGTCGGCGTCAGTACAATGCGACTTGCTAAGACATGACACTATCTTTGTGTAGCAGCACATACATTGTCAGACTTTTTTAGTCATGGTACATGTCCACATTATATACTGTATACTGCTGACGGTGGACGTTAAGCAACCAATTTAACTCAACCTCATGTAATTTATCTGAAAACAACTGAGTCCAGCTCATTGAAGATTGGTCAAGCTATCATTTTGTTCTTTAGAACTTTGGGAACATAGATTAGTTTCGGTAAAAGCGCTGAAGAAAAAGCCAGTTGAAACAGTTATTGGATGAATATGAGTGTGATGTGCCTGTAGTAAAAGCTTGCTTTTGATAATGTATGAAAGTGCGTGACAAACATCAACGTTGGCTTTGGGGCTTGTCAAATAGTTGGCGTGATGTGTTTGCTGTACAAATTTAGAGGCACTAGAGTAGACCGACCTTTGGTCGTAACAACGAAGGTGTGGAAGCTTAAAGAAAACTCAGCAAAATCTGGATTATGACACTTAAGTCGCAGAGTGTTCAGGAATAAAGCACGCAAGGGTAAAAATAAGACCCTTTCTTTTAAAAGTATTGGAGTTATGGTTAATAATAATTTTTTACAATCAATTTGTTTGCTATACTTAAAACTAAATATATAGTTGTAGCTGACACATTCGAGAAAAAAGAGAATCACACAGTATTTTGGCGTGAGTAGCAAAAAGTAAGATATATTTTTTTCGTAATCAAACATTCACCAAAAGAAGCCTCATTAATGATATAAATTCAAGTATTTGAATGTTTCCAAGTGCACAAATATGCTTAGTGTGAGTAGGCGTGGGTGTGTCCGTACCTACGAAACATAGTTTTGTTCATACGTGAGCAGTAATACAAAGGAATCATTAAAAATGCTTTTAACATGTCCTTTCACTTACTCAACGATTACGTCAATTGCCTTTATTTACGCCTCTAAAGGTATATGTTATAACATTTATTTCAAAACAAAGCAAAAAAAACGTGGGTTGGAGGTGGGTTTGGGGGGGGGGTAACTGGTTCAAGTGGTATGTCATACGTCTATACAGTGACTCAATCGGATGAACTATTTTTGTCCAATTTTGTCCGCTGCTGGCTGGGTAGGTGTCAGTGTAGTGTGATCTGCTGAGACAGGCAGGAGTCACGGTATAGACTTGCTGATGGCAGGAGGAAACCGACTAACTCACTGTGCTTTGGGCGTCACGAACTTAAGAGACCTGATAAAATAAGTTATATCCTAGTCCCAGCTGAAGAGAGAATAATCACTCAATGTGTTCGTTAATGGGTGTCTCCAGCATTTAACAAATTAAATCCGTATCCAGTCTACAAGTTCTCAGTCAGTAGTGTTCTGGACTGGATAGTGGAGGTCCCTTGATTCCAATATTTATTAACGTAACGATCACGGATTAATCCTGAATCTTTGGGGCGGCATAGAGCTTAAAAAGAGTAAATGGTTATAATGATTCTTTGGGAAAGCCTGCCAGAAATTAAACTAAAATTAATAACCCTAGTGCGTCTTTAACATCATACTGATTTTAGTATAGCAGTATACTGGTTTGATTGGCTTCAGTATCAAGTTTATGTGACTGAGCTGGTGCCGTTATTCCAGGACGCACGTATCTTGCACAGAAAGTAAACACTCCCTTGCCCGCTCTGTCCCTCTGAGGAAAGCAAAGATTATTCTATTATATCTAGATGTATCGGATATCTTTAAAGGCAACATCTCAAAAAGTATCGTAGCCTTGAGGCCTGTAATCATATAGGATATCGATTAAGGATAGAGTTTCTTGCTCCTACCAAATACCACTTTTGAACCCTTGGACTTATCTTACTAATGACATTAGCTATACACAATAATGACCGAAATAAACCAGGATATTCGTTCTCATTCGTTAGATAAAAAATAGTGTAGGTGTTGAAAGAAAAAAAAGAAAGTAGTTGTTCTTAAAAGTAAA
Source organism: Elysia chlorotica (assembly GCA_003991915.1). Classification (NCBI taxonomy): domain Eukaryota; kingdom Metazoa; phylum Mollusca; class Gastropoda; family Plakobranchidae; genus Elysia; species Elysia chlorotica. The sequence goes on along the minus strand of RQTK01000004.1, from coordinate 691,708 downwards.
GTTGATTCATATTTACAGAAATTCAGTGAAATGCAATCACAATGCTGTGCGTTATTTTGCACATTCTTGTAAATAACAGGTTAAAACCTAAATGATGAAACGTGATCTCTTACCGTCTCTTTCTACTGATATTAACAGGAAACTGTTGGTCCACATTGATGTCATGCGAATATACAAACGGCTTCAGCGCACCAAATATAAAATGGGTCCAAGAACGTTCATGAAGGGTAGATTAGTAAAATAGGCGATAAGTAGAAATAACAACGTTTGAAATAGAACAAACGATGGAGCAGAAATAAAAAGAAAGGTCTATCAAAAGACACGGCTATATCGTTTAAAAATGAGTTTGTTCTTATACCAGTTTTGTAGTAATTAAGAGGCATAGCTGACAAAAAGACTTAAAACAGCATTTATTACTATTTTTTGATACAACAGCATTCGCATTGAAAAGAAGCAGCTCCCAATAAATAATGGCTAGACTTTTGTTTGATTGTTGACAAAAACATTCTTTCAAACAAATATTAAAGTGTTTGAATGATCCAATTATGAACTTTTTTACTTACTTCAAAGAGGTTATCAGTCTTTCCTTAGTGATATAATAAGTCACGCGCCACGCTACGCAACAAACTCAATTACTTACACTTCTACTTCAACTGCCACTACTACTATTACTACTACTACTACTACTACTACTACTACTACTACTACTACTACTACTACTACTACTACTACTACTACTACTACTACTACTACTACTACTACTACTACTACTACTACTACTACTGTAACTGTTATTGCTATCATAAGGATGCCTTTACGTACAGTTATTTCCTATGATCGCAATTGTTTTGCTTTCTTGTAGGCTTCATTGTTATTATACATAAAAAAGAAAGTTTATATTTTTTGTCCTTATTAATCTATATATTTTATTCTACCTAGCCGTTGAACTTTATAACAACTGGTGAAACTGTTGAAGTAAATATATTATACTTATATCTTTTTTTCATTTTATCATTTATTATGGAATCGACCACTGCTCTTTCCAATCACCTGAATATGACGGTTTCTGTCTCGGTGTCTAACTGCTTCCAGCGAAATATTTCCTTTGCAATCCGATTCATGTTTTTTTTAACGTTTTCACACAATTCACACTGTCTGCTTCCACACCTACCCAGCTGTCTTGGATGGCTCTCAACACCGTGATTTCCATTATTTCAAATTGAACGGCTGTGCCATTTGTTGTGCAATAAATTCCTCATTTGGCTGCCTGCTCTGTCTGAGAACTGAACATTTCGCTGAGATTCCTGATAGCTTTTGTTAGTGCGCTCGTTATTTTTGCGCTGCCACGTTGACTGATAGTGTGTTACCTGAAATTAATTGCAGATAAAGGAGAAACGATATAGATTTTAATAAAAACAATAGGGAAGTGTTTATTTATTTATTTATTTATATATATAAAATGGACAATCTATTACATTGCAGGAACTTTTTATATTCTATTTGGTTCCATGATATTGCATAATTTAATCAGTTAACTAACATTGGACAATGTCTCATTTTATCTCTTCTGTTTTACCCGAGAAAGTTCTTCAAACCCTAAGCTTAAATGCCATACTATTCTGTAGCTTTCGACTCACAATGATACTGTTAATGTAAGACTACATATACGCATACATTGACCACCGTTATGTGATACCATTATGTCTTGTGTAACGGAAAAATAAAAGGAAAAACGAAATAAAAACAAAATAATAAGAAAGCGCATACAAATTATATTCGTCATGGTATTGAAAGTTTTTCCTTTTAGCAAAGTTGTCTGGGCGACAGTTCAAGCAATTTGGCGCTTGTTTTTTTAATTTAAGGGTAAATTTACATTACGGAAAAAATAAACATATTTGCACAAGACATACTACTAGCACTTCAAGGATTATTACAAAGGGTGTATTTATCATGAATATGAACTTTATGGCGGTTTCAGCTTGAAACAACAAGAAAAAATGGAAAAGAAACCTAAAGAAAAAAAAATAACAAAAACATCAACAACATCAACAACAATCAAGCGTTATTTGAAATAAACGCATTTGCTGTCTGAGCTAATGTTTCAACTGTCATGGGTGAATATATTATATATAAGAGCAACGAGGTAAAAATAAAGAAATAAAAAGATGTTAGGCTTCATCTGATATAAACAAAGAAAGTAATTTCGTATTATTCACCAATGGCTCTCTCTCTCTCTCTCTCTATATATATATATAAGAGCAACGAGGTAAAAATAAAGAAATAAAAAGATGTTAGGCTTCATCTGATAAAACAATATCTCAAAGACTAAGAACAGTGCATGTGGACGACTTATCTAAGTAATCATTCTGGATTCTAGATTACAAGTCCAGATACAGGACTCAAGGGCATAGGAGAGACTATGTGAGCTGTTGAGTTTGTCAGCTCAGGAAAGCTCATCTTGAACATTGGCCTACATCAGAAAAATCACAGATAAGACTTGTAGTGAAGAACCTGCCCCCTGCAGTAGAAAGTATAAAAGATTTATTTTGGTCATAAAATCAAAGATTAGACTCGTAACTGAGACACTATTCATTGCAGGAGACAGAAAATGGAAAACGTTTTTTGTTATAAAGTCGGTAACATTTGACTTCAAACAGCAAAAGATATAGTCCCAAAACGCCTGGTGGTTGAAAAGAACAGGTTTTTTAATGGTTGCTTTGAAATCTTATTCCCGTTTCTCCATTGAAAGTGGAAATGCTTAAACTGATCTGGGTAGCACATTTTAAAACATACTTTGAAATTACACGGCAGAAACTAATAAAGAAAAACCTCTACATTTTAACCCCACATGATACAATTGTTATAATGTTATAGAAACGTAATGTTTCAATTATAGCATTATGTTCCTTCGCTATTTTTAGAATCGAGAGCATCAGGCAAGTTCTTTGGTGTCAATTTTGTACATTTTAGAAACAATTTCTATCCACATATTATTACGATGGAAAAATATAAATATTATGTTCTTTTAAACAAATAAGATATTACATTTTCTTTGGAATATCTAGTTTGTTTGTACAAGTGATAATAGTTTGACATGGTTAACAAATTGATGGCTGATGGTATTGTGCATTTTTGCGAATATTGTTTTTTTTAATATCTAAAACCTACCTGTAGATTTAAGGACTTTAAAATTTAAAAAGGAAATACAGCATTTAAAAGATAATTTTGACGCTTTAGAACAATCGGAATAAACTTATTATAAACACTGAAAATATATAATGGCAATTAGCAGCAACAAATGCAAAAGAAAAAATTGGGAAAAAGAAAGATGTTTAGCTTCAGCAACATCGTAGATTAAAAAAATTGCATAGATAAATAATATTACAACCTTTTTGTAAACAGCAACATAAGCAACAATTTTAGACATTTTATTTGAATACACTAATAAAAGGACACCAATAGAAGGAGATATTAATAACAAATTCAATATGTCTATTTTTTTCATGCAACTCTAGCTAAGGTTTATGTTAAAACATGTGCCTTTTTCATGTTTTAAAAACTGTTTCGATTCCCTGTAATTCATATCAATTACTTAACTGTTTTCCCTCCCTTGCTTCGTCTACAGTCACATGCCAGACAATCCTTAGATTTAGTAACGACGAATTTGAATAACACTACTACTACTACTACTACTACTACTACTACTACTACTACTACTACTACTACTACTACTACTACTACTACTACTACTACTACTACGTTTTTGTTCGTTTGTTTGTTTGTTTGTTCGAAAGGTTTTCATGTATTTTCTCTATAATTTCTAGTTGTGTTTGATTTATTGTGTCCCT
>RQTK01000004.1:677654-687722 GCA_003991915.1 Elysia chlorotica | reverse complement strand
TATTTTTTTCTTCTGTCACCATATTGTATGCTTTACAATTATTTACCTTCTATCAAGGGTAGGAGTTTGAGCATCCAAAAAAAAAAAAAAAAAAAAAAAAAAAAAAACCATCAACAAACAAACAAACGAACAAAAACAACAACAAACAAACAACACATACACAAGACAACAAGATTGCATTCTTTTAAAATGATTTATACACACGCTTTTAAATCAACGCTTGGTCTGTTGCTTTTAAGCTTTTCCAGTTCAGAAGGCAGAGACATTATTAATAGCAAAACCTTTTCCAAAGATTCGAAGGAAGCAACGCGCCTATCACTAGAAGAATGAAGAATTACATTGCATGAATTGTTGGATTTTGTAGAAAATCTAGAAAATCGTTTTTACACAGCTTTCTGTCTTTCCTATGAGCAGAACCTGGATTACACACAAAAAATAATGGACAGAAAAAATACATGAAAATAATAGCCGCACACATTGTTTCGCCATAACTTCTTTCTAAAAAAAATAAATAAATAAAAACCAAACAAAAAGACAATACAAAACACACACACACACACACACACACAATTACAAAAAAGATTAGGACGTGAGTAGGAAATTATTATGTTTCGCTCGTGATATGATGTATTATTTCCTCAAAACACCACTGTTCGATAAAACTCAATTTTTAAAGGTATGATAACTATTTTTAACAATAGATTTATAAAGAAAAAGACAGACAGCCCAAGCGGAAAAGCCTTTAGAATGAATGAGAGAAAAAGTAAGAGAAACTTAGAGGGGAAGAGAGAGAGAGAGATAGAGAGAGACAGAGAGAAAGAGAGAGAGAGAGAGAGAGAGAGAGAGAGAGAGAGAGAGAGAGAGAGAAAGAGAGAGAGATAGAGAACGAAAAAATACAAAGTGAGAGAGGAGATTAATTTTTGTTTTAAAACAATAATTGGATTTAAACATGTTTCCCTTTATAGCAGCGTGTTTAAATAAATGATCACGTAAGTTGAAAAATAAACTTTGTTCCATATACGTTCAAACTACGATTTTAGTTCTGTATAATTAAACGATTATTATACTTTGAAATGCCCCATCGTTATTTTTGCTGTCCTTAACAGAATATATACTACTAGTACTAGTTCACATTTCTAAAGGTCTACTTGTCTTCTCTGGTTTAAAAATAATATTTTTTTCTTCTGTCACCATATTGTATGCTTTACAATTATTTACCTTCTATCAAGGGTAGGAGTTTGAGCATCCAAAAAAAAAAAAAAAAAAAAAAAAAAAAAAACCATCAACAAACAAACAAACGAACAAAAACAACAACAAACAAACAACACATACACAAGACAACAAGATTGCATTCTTTTAAAATGATTTATACACACGCTTTTAAATCAACGCTTGGTCTGTTGCTTTTAAGCTTTTCCAGTTCAGAAGGCAGAGACATTATTAATAGCAAAACCTTTTCCAAAGATTCGAAGGAAGCAACGCGCCTATCACTAGAAGAATGAAGAATTACATTGCATGAATTGTTGGATTTTGTAGAAAATCTAGAAAATCGTTTTTACACAGCTTTCTGTCTTTCCTATGAGCAGAACCTGGATTACACACAAAAAATAATGGACAGAAAAAATACATGAAAATAATAGCCGCACACATTGTTTCGCCATAACTTCTTTCTAAAAAAATAAAATAAATAAAAACCAAACAAAAAGACAATACAAAACACACACACACACAACAAACATTACAAAAAAGATTAGGACGTGAGTAGATCTATCTATCTATCTATCTATCTATCTATCTATCTATCTATCTATCTATCTATCTATCTATCTATCTATCTATCTATCTATCTATCTATCTATCTATCTATCTATCTATCTATCTATCTCTATCTATCCGTCTACCTACCGATCCTTCCTTACATCAATTTCAAGCATAACGATCGATAACTTACTGTATACACACGAAAGTAAATTATGATGATCTAAAAAAGAAAAGCCGTTACTGTGGTAAACTCTCTTGAGAATGGTTCTAAGAGTAATTGCTTCATTTGAAGGTGAAGATTTAATCGATTTGCTGCCTAATATTTTTTACAACATTCTGTAAAATAAACAAGCATAATCATCTGTCTATACACCCAACCATCCATCTTTATCTTGCTATCGCCAAGCAAGCAAAAATCTTCCCCTCTGCAAATCATTCGAAGCTCAAAGCTATTGCGGGAACAAAGTATTTCGTAAACAGAAAGGCTCGGAAAAGCCAACATTCCCCAAGAAATGCGGCCATGGCTGAGTGTGGCAAATTAAAGAAAAAGAGAAAACAAACAGAAGAGTATTGAGGGCAACCTCAGTGCGTGTTCCCTTTATTTGATTTTTTTCTACTGCACATTAATTTTAGATAATGGTTTTATTTTTGGTCGATTGACAGATGAACACTAACAAAGAAAGAAATTTTAACAGGCAGAGAGCTTGTGGGTGAGATAACAAGTGAATCAATGAGTCGCACTTAGACGGGTTTGGAGAATGAAAGCTGAATAGAAAAGAAGAGAAAAAAGTCAACGCCCCAAGTATATGTTAAAAATGAGTGAAGTAGATGGATTTACAATATTAAAGATTAAAGTATGTGGTGAGATAGATCATGGTAATGTTGAGAGACAAACATGCCGAACAACTCTTAGACATTATCTACAACACAGAAATTTTATGAAAACTATTGCAGATAATCCTGAATGTGTTTTACTTAACTGCGCGTGATGTGCTTTTAGAGCAAAGAAAGATCTAGGCTAAAGAGAAGGCGATTAAGTCCTTTGTGAGTTTTGCAATTTTTATATATGCCCTTGGACGATCTGTTATTCTCAAGCCAAATCCTTGTATTGTCTTATTTTGAGGCTTCGCTTGAAAAGCCTTGAACAAAACTTTTCAAGGCTTTTCAGCTGTCGTTTTATTTAAATACAGTGCGATGTAATTGGCGAATTGCTTGGCGTACCTGATCTTTTCACGTCAGTGTGCGAGTGGGTGCGAGTACAATTTCCTAAGGAACTCGTTTGTATTTTATGGTCTTTTCATCTTTCGTTATATCTGCCAACACAAGGTTTGTAGTTTACTTCTTCTAAACTGTCTACAGGAAGAAAAAAAACCATGATGTTCTTTTAAGGAAGACATGTTTTTAAACTTTATTGAATGAAATGACAGCGTTTGAAAGAAGCTAGTGGATAATAAAATTAATTACATTATTAAGGTCAGAACCAATAATTATTATATCGTTTTAAAATAACAAAACGAAACATTACTGTGTTCTTATTAAATCTATTTTTTGCCTCACTGTGTTATTTTATGTGCAACATCCTGAAAATCACCGTATTAGAAAGACCAGGTTTATAAATTCTGAAAAACTAAAACACTAAAGCGTATATTAATATTGGAGCTTTAATTCGTAAGGGCGTTTGATGTGAGCGATCAATAAAAGATGTTGAAGACGACCACACCCACGCTAGGGTAAACTAATTTAAACGATTTTGGAAGCTCTATTATTGATTAAGCTTGTGACCTTTGAGAAGCAACGAAAATTTGTTGCTGGTTAAATCCACCCCAATAATTGCGTGTTAGTTGAGCAAGAAACAGTGCATAAAATGTCGATAGAAAACTGAATTGGGTAAATCTGTAAAAATGCTTTGTCGCGCTTGGCGCCCATGTTTAGTTGAAGCAAATGAAATTGGAGAATTGGCCGCTTTTTCTCCTTCTTACTCCCTTTAGTTATGGAAAAAACAGTTTTGAGCTGATATTGCTTAGCTTTTCTTGACAGTAATAAAAGTCATTCTGTTATTCCATCTAAGTTCAAAAAAAGCATATGCCATAAGCAGTTAAATAGTATTATAGATCAGGCGGATAAACATGTGCTCTTTACAGGACTTTGATAGACGTAATTATAAGTGTTATTCTTAAGTATTCGAATATAAGGTATTTTAACCCAATTCAATTTATTTGCGTTTATACGAACCTTTGAAAAATAAAAGCAAAGAGTAAATTTGAAAAAAATTTAAAAGGATCAAGTAATATAGCGTCAAGCCTATGTTGCCTTCACGACCTATTTATGAGATTTAAGTAGGTATTTTTATAAGGAATCCCCCCACGAAAAAAAACCCAAGAACTATAAAAAAAAATTACAATATTGATATACTCATATTTGGGATGAAAACAACAAATATGTTCTTAATTTTTCAATTTATTTTTTTGTACATCGGATATAACAGTTACTGTTTATGTTAAATATTTACGTAGTCTAAATTAAAATAACAATACAATAGAAACCACATGCCAAGGGTTATGTGAACAACCGGTACAATTATTCTGGGGAAATCTATGTGATATATTTTAGAACGTCTATAGGATTCACTGCTGATCCATGTCACTTTATTATCAGCTTAGCCGGCATGGCTAGGAGTCCCTTCTCCAACTATCCGATTTCGGTGCCCTAATGCCTGCAGATCCCCCAGAGAAATGGCCCGGCTAGCGTTCTGCCACAGTCAGACAGTGGTGAATCTCTTATGGCAGTTCGCCACGCATTGGTCTTTGACTGCCTACTATCGCGGAATTCCATATCTATCAGTCGTTGATTGTGGTCCTGGAAGATTTGCTATTTGGCGTGAGTTGAAAAATGAAACGTCATTTGCCATTTGTAAAGAACTTGAGCAAATATTTTGTGAACGAGGTCCTGTGGCTGAAGTGTTGATGGACAATGGTGCTGCATTTAGGTCAGCAGAGTTGAATGATCTATTGCGACGGTGGAGTACTTCTCCCTTTTTTAGAGCGGCTCATAGGGCATCGGGCAATGGGATTGTAGAAAGGAATCACCGGACAATCAAGGCTATATCAGAGAGGGGGCGAGTCTCGCCAATGAAGGCAGTGTTTTGGTACAATATGTCCCCTCGGAGTGGACAGAAGGAGGCGACAATACCCCAGAGGTCTGTGCATTCGTACTCTTGGCGACATCCTGATGTAGAGCCACACATAGAGCCACAAGAAAGTCGGTCGAGTTTCAGCATCGGAGACGAGGTGTGGGTAAAGCCTGCAGCTGTGAAGTGCACTACTCAGTGGGAGAAGGGGAATGTGTCAAAGATAAATTCCAAGAACAATGTCGAGGTGAACGGTGTGCCAAGACGCGTGTTAGACTTGAGACAGGTGGTGGTCAACCCGGAGGCAGATGATCTGGAATCTCACCCACTCCCAGATGACGAAGACAGTGCTGGCGAACGTCGATATCCTCAGCGACTGAGGAGGGTCCCGACCTGGGTCGAGGACTATGTGTTATAGGTAGCCCCCCGAAAGTATTGTATATAGTGCGTGTAACTGATTGTGTGACCGTGTACAATTCAATTGATTTACAAGTGGATGATTGCGTTGGAACTTTGGACTAATTGTTTTGCTCATGTTACAGCTGTTAATTTGTTATATACATTTATTGGTATTTGTGGTGATCTTAAGATCACGGGGGCGTGTAGTGAGTAGATTCGAATTGAGCCATGTACAGGATTGATTATTGGTAGGATCGATTACGCCCCCTCGACAGGAAGTGACGTCTAGGAAGGGCGGTATTTCAGGAGCGACTGAGCACGAAGTAAACAAGCTCAGACAGTGTAAAGCGGTCGGTCGAGAGGGTCTCAGTGAGAGTTAGAGAGATACCTAGTCTAGATCTAGCTAGAGTTAGAGCAGAGAAATGAACAGTGGAAGCAGGCCTACGCTGAGATAAGGAGGCATTTCATTCAAGGAAGAATCTTCAAGATCTGGACAACACACAACAGGTACTGTAACAACATAACAACAACAACAACAACAACAACAACAACAACAACAACAACAACAACAACAACAACAACAACAGGGACAAACTCCTTATATGTGCAACATCCTGAAAATCACCGTATTAGAAAGACCAGGTTTATAAATTCTAAAAAACTAAAACACTAAAGCGTATATTAATATTGGAGCTTTAATTCGTAAGGGCGTTTGATGTGAGCGATCAATAAAAGATGTTGAAGACGACCACACCCACGCTAGGGTAAACTAATTTAAACGATTTTGGAAGCTCTATTGATTAAGCTTGTGACCTTTGAGAAGCAACGAAAATTTGTTGCTGGTTAAATCCACCCCAATAATTGCGTGTTAGTTTAGCAAGAAACAGTGCATAAAATGTCGATAGAAAACTGAATTGGGTAAATCTGTAAAAATGCTTTGTCGCGCTTGGCGCCCATGTTAAGCTGAAGCAAATGAAATTGGAGAATTGGCCGCTTTTTCTCCTTCTTACTCCCTTTAGTTATGGAAAAAACAGTTTTGAGCTGATATTGCTTAGCTTTTCTTGACAGTAATAAAAGTCATTCTGTTATTCCATCTAAGTTCAAAAAAAGCTTATGCCATAAGCAGTTAAATAGTATTATAGATCAGGCGGATAAACATGTGCTTTTTACAGGACTTTGATAGACGTAATTATAAGTGTTATTCTTAAGTATTCGAATATAAGGTATTTTAACCCAATTCAATTTATATGCGTTTATACGAACCTTTGAAAAATAAAAATAAAGAGTAAATTTGAAAAAAATTTAAAAGGATCAAGTAATATAACGTCAAGCCTATGTTGCCTTCACGACCTATTTATGAGATTTAAGTAGGTATTTTTATAAGGAATCCCCCCACGAAAAAAACCCCAAGAACTATAAAAAAAATTACAATATTGATATACTCATATTTGGGATGAAAACAACAAATATGTTCTTAATTTTTCAATTTCTTTTTTTGTACAGTGGATATAACAGTTACTATTTATGTTAAATATTTACGTAGTCTAAATTAAAATAACAATACAATAGAAACCACATGCCAAGGGTTATGTGAACAACCGGTACAATTATTCTGGGGAAATCTATGTGATATATTTTAGAACGTCTATAGGATTCACTGCTGATCCATGTCACTTTATTATCAGCTTAGCCGGCATGGCTAGGAGTCCCTTCTCCAACTATCCGATTCCGGTGCCCTAATGCCTGCAGATCCCCCAGAGAAATGGCCCGGCTAGCGGTCTGCCACAGTCAGACAGTGGTGAACCTCTTATGGCAGTTCGCCACTCATTGGTCTTTGACTGCCAGTGAGTCTGTCTTGTCCTCTTTTTCTCTCCAGAATTAGAAGGTAAGATCAATAATACATCTTGATCTAACTTGAGACTGGTATAATAACTATAGGACGAGCGAGGGAAAGATAGCTCTGTCGCAGCCTTCTAACCAGGATGCCTCATGTTTAAATTTAGAACAAAGTGTGTGGGGTGGGGTGATCCTGTTATCTGCCGGTTTGGTCTGTTGGCTTGGATAAAAGGAGGTTCTATACATCACCGCTCATGTCAGCATTAAAAAAAATTGGAAACATCATACTTGGGACCTGTCCACCCTTGTTTCTCAGAATGGACGTTAGGAAACAAAAAAAACAAACATTGGTTGTTAGTGGCTGGATTAATGTTATTATGTTATTAAGCTCCTTCTTAGGACTAGGTTGAGTTGAGTTGGTTTTAACGTCCAACATCAGCACTATATAGGCTATATTGTGGACGGACCCCAAGACTGACGTCTGACTATTGTATGTGCTGCCACACACGAGACAGGGCGGGGATACCATGACTCCTGTCTCAGCCGGTCACACCTTCTTAAGATACCCTTAGTCCAAACTCGAAGAACAAAATATTGAGCCAGGCTCATAGTTGTATCAGATACTGTAGATTTATTGAGCCGTCTCACAAAATTAGCTGACAATACTTTTGGCAGGGGGAGCCACCGTGACGCGTACTTACTCTATTTCTTTAATGAAATTAAAGCGGTTGAACCATGTTCAGACATTTTTACATAGGTTTTAAGAAAGAAGCAATCGCCTTAATAATCTTGAACCATACTCACAAAAACGCCCGTGTGAGACCTCTCTCTGTTTCACACTCATTGGTTTTACGAGAAACCTGCAGATTATTTTAATAACACCAAATTCCAGACTTCAAGTTTCGTTTTGTTTGTTTGTAAAGAATAATATTTGAAGAAGGCCAAAGCTGAGTGCAGAAAATATATCTTCATTATTCACCAAGACGGAAGTAATAATGTACCGATGTCAATGTGAAGTACCTGACGGGGATACCATCTCGAAACCACAAGATGAAACAATTTTAAGCAGCAGCAGGACGTCATAAAAAAAGCGAGATATCTTTTTTACTCTACCTTTTTTATGAGCAATGTCTCTCCCATTGACCAGAACTGTCAAAAGTAACTGTTCTCTCCATCCATCACCTCAAAGCACAATTTTCTAACCTGAACCAAAATGTAATCAGGGTTGTCTGGACGTCTGCTCGTCTTTTTAAAAATCGTATTACCCAATTATTGGTTCGCTTTGAAAAAAAAATCGAAAAAAAAATCACGCCCGCGAAAAGCACAACAAGCACCAGTACTACACATTGTTCTGCTCACACTGATAAACGAAAAAGAGGTATGTTTTAAAAAGTAACATGGCTGGCTCAAAGGTCTCTCTCGTTTAAATAGGAAAAGCATTGAAATATCAAAGATACCAATAATGGTCTAACTGTTAACTGAATGCAAATGCTCTTTATGTGATATTACTAAAGCTAATTTCAAATCATTATTTATCGTAGTCATCCATTATAACTACTGCATGACGTGTATATATATTCACATGATATCTATCGTTATGAGGAAGCATACGATTCTTTATCAATGACTCTAACAATTTCCTTATCCTTTATACAAATGCGTATAACAAGGCGTATTGTAATCCATTTATTTTATCAGTTCTGATAACACACAAGTCACAGAGATAAGATCAGCAGCAATTCTTATTGCACAGGAAAGGTGTAACTTTATCACCATGTGACCAGTATTGTGATATACGGTTTGGGTGGAAACATCTGCAAAACTCCCCATCAATCATCGTATCATCTCACACCATAGCGCAACACTTCGCCATCGGCGCAATCTCATTTGATGGATAGGAATGGCGACCCAAACCATTTTCTGCAGAACTGATGTTAATGAAACGACATGGTGTTACCTCATGGCTCAATGGATAAGCGATCTCATTTTGACTATCTCTCGGATCGATTCTTTAGATATATCGAAAAGCACAACAAGCGCCAGTACTACTGTACCTTCTCCGAAACAAAACAAAAATCAAACAACAAATTGTTCTGCTCACACTGATAAACGAAACGAACACCAAGGCTCATATTATTTTAGTTAGTAAAATTTTTAACGATGTAAAGCACCCAGAGCCTGATAAATCGGGTTTGGGCGCTATATAAATACCATTTATTATTATTATGTTTTATTATATAAAGGGTACCGTAAAAGTTGATCGAATTTCAAAATGATCGACAGTAAGGTTAACACTTTGAATTGGCCTTATTATTAGGACAATTACCATAGAAACTAGTTTGGCTTTTTTAAAAACTAAAATTAAAAGTGACGGTGCATGATTGATGTTAATACGTATAAGCAACGAGTGTATTAATGAAAGCAACCTATTCTCATATTGAAACTGCGAAACTCTTTTTAAAATGAAAGGCAACTGCTTACATTTCAAATATCATATTAAACTATACACTTATGTGATATTATTTAAGCTAATTTCAAATTATTATTTATCGTGGTCATCCATTATAACTACCGCATATATACGTGTGTATATTCACATAATTTCTATCGTTATGAGGAAGGATACGGTTCTTAATCAATGACTCTAACAATTTCCTTATCCTTTATACAAATTCGTATAACAAGGCGTATTGCAATCCATTTATTTCATAAGTTCTGATAAATAACAAGTCACAGAGATAAGATCAGCAGCAATTCTTATTGCACAGGAAAGGTGTAACTTTATCACCACGTGACCAGTATTGTGATATACGGTTTGGATGGAAACATCTGCAAAACTCCCCATCAATCATCGTATCATCTCACACCATAGCGCACCACTTCGCCATCGGCGCAATCTCATTTGATGGATAGGAATGGCGACCAAAGCACTTTCTGCAGAACTG
>RQTK01000004.1:661025-671657 GCA_003991915.1 Elysia chlorotica | reverse complement strand
AGATCGGAGTCTCTGAGATCTCGACTTGAAACTCGAGACACTAGACTATGGTAGGGAGCACAGCCTAAAGAGAATTGCTGAAAGATCGAGAGGACCTGGGCAAAGTGGCCCAAGGAGGAAAATGAGTCTGCGTCAAATGGATATAATTGGGGAGAGAGAAATTGGGGTGAAAATGTGAATGGGTAAAAAGGAAGACAAGAAAACGGAAATTGATTAAAACGTCAGAAATGGAATAAAATATAAAGGTCATGTGGCGGGATATAGACGGAGAGAGAGAGAGAGAGAGAGAGAGAGAGAGAGAGCAGTAGGAGTGAAATAAAGAAGGAACGTAAAATAATGATGACTCTCGAGATTTGGACAAACAACTATGTTAAACAAAAATTAATAGGAAAAAAAGAGCTCGCTGAAAGGCTCTTACCACAGCACTGTCACGGCGAACCATTAGGCAAGGCCTTCTGACCCAAACAGTAATTTAGCTTGTCAAGAACCCTAAAGGGTTTCCTAATATAGTGCTTTCCAGTTTCCAATAACACCGCGTGCACATGATTGATCCATTCGGAAAGAGAGAAACACAGAGAGAAAAGCAATAGAAGTCGGGGGCCCGCAAGGATATGAGACAAATAAGTGGATGGATAGACAGAAAGATGTGTAGATATATAGATAGATCGATCGATCGATAGATAGATAGATAGATAGATAGATAGATAGATAGATAGATAGATAGATAGAAAGATAAATAGATAGATAGATAGATAGATACACATTGTTATAGATGGATAATAAATTGATTGCTACGAAGATCTACTGAGATAGAACAAGAAAGAGATAGAAAGGGACAAGAGAAAAGGATGCAGTGCGTGATATTAACCGCCTGAGTGCTGTGGGATCGAGTGACCCCTATTTCGGAGGCAATAATGCAAACGTGTGTGTCCCTTACTGCGAATACAGAATATGTGTCCACTTCCATTCACCGGTTCAAATCATCTTTGACTCTGCCGCTTTCAGAACATCATTTATTGGAGTTTGGCTAAAAAGATATATCAAATTCATAGAGAGACAAACTTTATGGGTACATCAGTTTTTTTTTTTTTAATTTACATGATCGCTGAAGTAATTAAAGAATAACAAAAGAAACTGTAGCATAATAAAAAAAAAAAAAAGAAAATGGTAATGTAACATCTAGAGAAAGAAGAAAGAAGTAATAACATATGGAGAAAGAGACAGCATATGTCTGTGATAGAGAAAAAGAAAGAGAGTGAGGAGGGATAGATAGATAGATAGATAGATAGATAGATAGATAGATAGATAGATAGATAGATAGATAGATAGATAGATAGATAGATAGATAGATATATAGATAGAAAGATAGATATTGCAGTTTTAGAGTTTGACACATACAAAGCTAAAAATGTTGAATCCCTAAAAGTAAAGTCCGAAATTAAAAGTCAATAAGAGTAGAATAGGAGAAACAGGAAAAAAAAGTGCGAAATGTGAGAGAAACAAATCTTGTTTTGAATGGCAATTGGTTCTAAAACCAATTTGACTTTTACTGTCTTTTATCTTTCCTTTTCTACTCGTACTAAATTTTGTTTCCTTATTTTTGTATATTGTTATGCTATTTTTTTAAAACAATTGTAAAGCTTTGTCTTCTTTGTCTATCTGTTTCTTTCCTTTTCCTTCTTTTGTTATGTTTATTTTATCCTTACGTCATTAAATCTGCCTTTTTATCTTAAATAGTAGTTACCACTTTCTGTGTATAGGTCATAACTGTATCTCTTTCAGCTTCTAGAAATTTCAAAGCCTTTCTCCTCTCTGTGCCTTTCTCTTTTGATCAATTTATTTTCCATTTCCTATTTTTTTTATATAGCTATTCTATCTGCTCTATATTTTCTCCCTCTCCCTCTCTCTCCCTCACTATCACCATCTCTCCCCTCTCTCTCTCTCTCTCTCTCTCTCTCTCTCTCTCTCTCTCTGTCTGTCTCTTCCCCTGCTTTTTTGACCCTGCCTAACTTTATCAGATACTCCTGATCAAATTGAGCTTAAAAGAACGAAAGAAAAGTCCAAAAGGCACAGAGACTCGTAAATCTAGTCAGTGTTCCCACAGCAATTTTTGTTGTTGCCTCCTGGCTGATTTGAAAGGGAAATTTACTGTTCTGGCACCATGGCGTTCTGTTGTTCTGTTGCATTTGCTGCTAGACACGATGGACTGGCCCTGTTCTTATTGTCAGGCGTTGGTCAATCAGGATCCATTGATTTTTGTTGCTCAAAAACACACAGTTAAAAGTGTTATGCTTGAAAGAATGGAAAAAGAAGTATCAAAGACTAACTACGTGGCCACAATAAGATAAATAAATAAATAGTGTTACCAAGGAGTCATTGATAAAATTGGATTAAATATTACATTTATAAGTTAAATAATTAACAATACTTAAAATTTTACGCTTGACAAGATAAAAAGATGAGTAATTACTAGGCTATCAAATTAATATTTAGGATTATAAAGAGTTTTTGCCTTATATTTCATTTTGTCGTAAATTTGTTTTTCACCATAGTGTTTTACATTATTTTTCTCTCGAGAAACTGTCTTATCTTTAAGTAGATTGGAGATTAAGGAGGGGTACATCGTCAGCATAAGGGTTATTTGCGAATTGGATGCAAAAGATGAGAGACAAAGTAAAATGTTTGAGAAAAGGCAGCACTAAGAACGATATATCATGGTTAGAATACTAAGATAGGATGAGATAAGATAAGATAAGATAAGATAAGATAAGATAAGAAAAAAATCTTTATTTGTGCCTTTGAAGGAAAATGGACCTCGACATGTTACATGCAATACATAAATATATTTATAATGAACTGAACATGATTGTATAAAAACTGAAAACGATACAAATTTTTTGGAGAAACTAAAGTCGATACAATTTTTAAGAGAAACAGTAAACATTGCCTTAATATAAATGATATCTCTTTACACGTCTACTGTAGAAACAAATATTTTGTTCAACCAAGAAGTATTTAAGTATATGTCGTTAGAGAAACGTGAATTTTTTTCTTTTACCTCCCTTCGTGCTCTATTCTCCATTATACTCACACATACACACACACACACACACACGCATACACAGTTACAAGCTCGAATACACACACTTCTTCTATGATGAGTTCCTCAGAATGATGCCGTGAGCCTGATGGTACAAAAGTGCTATTGTAGAGGTCTGTCCTGTCTTAAGGTTGAATCATGCTTTCGTTCCGTGGAAACTATATATTCTAGTCCTATCTTTTGAAAGTTGTGAGCCTCCCCAACAAGTGATGCCAAAACAAATAATGTTTTCTATAGTTGCATTGTAGAATAAAGTCATGATAATTTTAATAACTTTAAATGAGTTTAGTTTTCTTAAAAAGTACCGCCTTTGGATTAACTTTTTACATAAATGATTATTATGAACATTCCAGTTTAACTTGGAATCTTTTTTCAGGCCTATATATTTGAAGCTGTCGACAATTTTAACAGTCCTGTCTTCTATCCAGAGAGGAGTCACTCTATCTTTCTTTATCCTAAAATAAAAAAATCCTATATTTTATTTTATCTACATTTAGTGTCAGGAAGTTCTGTCTACATTAGTTGTAAAACTGTATTTTTACCCTAGCTCTATAATCGTCCTCTGAGGTGCTTAAAAGGCCTTGTAGAGTTGTACCATTAGCAAATTTAATAAGTTGAGTGTTTTCCACGGTAGCCCTGTATTCATTAGTGCGCTTTGAATATCGAACTGGAGATAAAACACAACCCTGAGGTGCGCCCGTTTTAGTTACCATCTTTTCTGGGCATGTTCCATTGATATTATCAAGCTGGGGCCTTTTTGTGAGGAACTCTAATATCCACGGAATAGTCCAGTTGTTAATCCTCAAAGCTAATAACTTTTCCACTAACAAATTAGCTTGGATGATATTAAAAGCGGATAAAAAATATATAAAGAATACTCTTGCATATGTTTTAGGCGCTTCAAGATGTTTCGTGATGTTATTGATGCCAACCAGACATAATGGATATAAACCTGATAAAGAAGGAGAGAGGAGACAAACAGGAGACGTATGGGAAAATATAAATAAATAATATTAAAAAAACAAAGTTATATCTCATGACATTGTTTTCTTTTTATACGACGAGTATAATTAATACACCTGAAAACATTCTAAAGGAACATATATCTTTCATTTATTACAATCGTGAATAAAAAACATTTTAACCAAATATTATCTTTTTATTTTTGTTGTTGTTGTATAACATCTTTAACCTCATAACGTACTTTCCCGTCACTGCACAGGGCGCTGGGTGCACGGCTCTGATCGTGGCAGTGATAGCTCGCAAGCTGGAGCTGAGCCGAGCTGAGAAGCACGTCCACTATTTTATGATGGATACGCAGCTCACCAAGCGAGTAAGTAATTATTTACGTCATTCAGTGCCACAGGCGGAATATTCACCTTAATCCTGTTATTGTCGCTCAAACAGAATAAAAAAGTAGAGGTGGTCAAAATGTCACGTCGCTTCAATACATGTAGAATATTTTTTTGGTGTTGTGAATACAATATAATAGAAAATACTTGATAAACAGATTATCTTCTTATCACATTAATGGAAAAAAAGAATGAGGATGATGGTAAACGAAATTTGATACTAAAGTAGTATATGATGATGATGATAATAATAATAATAATAATAATAATAATAATAATAGTAGTAGTAGTAGCAGCAGTAGTAATAATATTAGTAATAATACCATAAGTTATGAAATATATCCCCACTAATAGATCATTTTGTTAGCTAACACTTACACTAAGCGCCTATTTGAATAGTTGCTATCAGCGGAACCAATTATTTATTTTGGCAACAAAAATATTAATTTTAATATTTTTACAATTTATAAACGAAGAACAATAGTTAAGACACAAGAGCTATCACTAATTTATGATATGAAGGTATACACATTTTATGTTTAATCGCCGTCTAAGTCTAATCTTCACTACACAGTTATTTTAATCAATGTTATAGACAAAACCTCTATCTTAGAAATCATCATTAACCTTACTTTGATTATTATCATCACAGTCATCATAACTATCACCATCATTATCATAGGGCTCGGAAGTAAAGTATTGGTCAATATCAACATACAATTTATTGGTGGTTTTAGCCATACAATGGGTGTGTGAGGTGGGGTTTGATCGACACAAAGAGTCTAAGTCTAATAATTAATTTTCCTAGTGGGTTGATTATAATCGGACATTTTGGAGCAAAGTTTAAATAACTTGGCCGTGTAATATGATAATACAAATATACAAGTAGCATCGTTCTTACGAACGAAGGATCAACGTTTCTTTTTGAAAAGCAAGAACCGAAGATGGTCAACATATTTTTTTCCGCATAACACTGCCCGCTAAATGAGAAATAATCTTTTGTTCATAACGACTCTGACCCATTGGCGTAGCGCCAAAATCTCCCCATCTGTTTCTTGTTTTGGTACCGAAATCAACATATGCTTGTAGGAGGTTGTCTGCCATTGCCAAGACTATTAGTGCTTTGGTACATGCTATAAACATTAATTTGATTGCCTGGCGTCCTTCCCGCAGCGGGTTTTCTCTCTGGAATAAGTTAGTAAACATGGGGCATACTGAAAATACTTGACATGACGTTTTTAAACAATTTTTCTCTATATTTAACGACAGCAAGACGCATGGAACAGATACAAATGCGAGTTATATATGAAATAGTCAATAACACTAGCAACAAAATTATTCATAACAATACAAATTGTAAAGCCAATAACAGTGGCGTTAGTATTGATAAAGATACGGAAAGTATCAGCAAACCACCGAGCTAATAGTAGAGAAATGAGAAGATATCTGCAACAGTTAAAAAAAAAGAAAAGAAACAAAACAAAAAAAAAACATAAGCAAAACAAAACAGCACTTATCCTATATATCCATAGCAACCGAAATACTATTCACATTAATAACTTTGCTAAGTACTCATAAACTACATAATATACATCATAGTAAACATAATGCAACAAGATTTTTTTAACCAAATGAAACACTATAATTATAGTGACAGATAATTCCATGAGCAAACTACTCCTAATTGTATACAGCAGTTATTGTAGAAAAGTAAAGATATATTGGTATGCTTACTACGGTTACAGTTGTAATGAAAAAGAAGCTAGGGTGACGATGATGATGACAATGATTATGATAATGATGATGAAAATGATGATGATGATGATGATGATGATGATGATGATGATGATGATGATGATGATGATGATGATGATGATGATGATGATGATGATGATGATGATGATGATGATGATGATGATGATGATGATGATGATGATGATGATGATGATGATGATAGCTCTGCTGCTGCTGACGCTGACGATGGTGAAGGTGGTTCTGATGATGGTGATTATGATGATGATGATGATGGATTTTAGACCAACGAGGATCAGTTTTGAAAATATTTCAAATTGACATAACGGTTGTTTGTTTTGCAGAAAATCATTCAAACTCTGTATTTGTGTAGTGTGAATGAATAGCTTCTTATAAGTAACCGCTTTTCATATTTTGGTTTCTGATTCTAAAGCTTTATTAAAGTTATTTGTATCAACGACGAAACTCATTTTTACATTTCGTATACTAAGGTTTGCATAATATTACTTTTAATAGTGTTGTCGTAAGTGTATAATTCTTTAAATACTATACATGATTATAAAATTGTCTAATTGACATTTTCTAAATACGCTATCTAAATTGATTGTTAGAAATGTGAGATGAACACAATTTATGAGCAGAGGACATTTTTTCTGTTTTCCTTTTTGCAAGAATGTAAGAATGTTCATGGTTTCGAGAGAAACAGAATGATTTCCCGTGTAATTTACATGTAGCATTCCTATCTCAAACGAAGCTGTTACACGCAATACATCTATTGAAAATATATATTCTCGTCTCCTTTTCCATACCTCTGCTGGATGAAAAGGTCAATTACTCATTCTTGCACCCTTTGCGATCCTGACTGAACTTTGAGCTACAAGGGTTAACACCGTGATGTCTGAGCAATATGGGTTGGCTGCCATGTGGCGGCTTGCTAGATATCTCTCTAAAGATCCTCCCATACACAAAAACTACCACATCTAGAACGACGCTTCTTTCAATCCCGGCGACTTCCTGAAATGACTTCTTCTATCATAAGTGCCTGGTCTCCACAGCGCTAGGAGTCTTCAAAGACTTTTACGTTACATTCATATCCAGCATAATCATTTATTGGAAAGCCTGACCAGGCAATAATACAAGATTAATATTTTTCTTATGTTTCGTTTCATTGGCTTCTGGCTTTTCCGTGACCTCGATTTGGTTTAAGTGAATGGGGAAGAGCAATCATAAAGATGTCTGTAGATATGCGTTGAATATAAATATGTAATCGGAAACTCAAATGTGTGTGTTTCCCCAACGCTCTACAAACCAAATTATGAGAAAGAGACACAGAAATAGAGAGAAAATAGAAAAAAAAGAGATAGAGAGAGAATTAGAGAGAGAGAGAGAGAGAGAGAGAGAGAGAGAGAGAGAGAGAGAGAGAGAAGAAAACGGCGTTATTGGCTACAGTAAAGGTCTAATAATCTTTACCCATTGGTGGACGAGTTTCAAAATGACATCAATGGTTGCATAAAAAAGTCGTTTTGTTTATTTTGTGTACATTTCTTTTTGTATCCAATGATATCAATATAAACTACTTTATTGAGTTTTCGCTCAGTAACTTTTAGTTAAAATTGCATGATATCGAAAAATGTAAGTTCAAACTTTTTCTTTTAATTTTGCGTTGATTTTTTCGAAAAAAAAGTTTTTCTTCGTATATCAAAGCTAGTTGCTGAATTTTATCCCATAAGAATGTTAATCTTTTCCCTACGGTCATCGGAAATTCGTCCATTTTTTGGCACTCAAAATTCTCAAGGTTGTATTGCTTGAATTTCACAGTTAAAGAATGCGGCCGCCAATGTTTTACGAGAGACCTGGCTCATATACCGCTACACCAAGTTGGTAAAGAAGGTCAACGTAAGCAAAGTCAGGACTCATCAACGCAAGTTTTTACAAGCAATTCACAGGTAAAGTTAAAATTCTCCTCTTTTTGTTTTATTCATAGTGGTTGGCACGCTCCTTTTCATTTCCCCTGGAAAACTGTTGACCATTGGAGAGACCACAGGTCCCGTGTGCTGTATGCATAAAACATTGATATTTGGAAGATTTGCTTTTATGGCAAACACCCAAATATTTCCAACGCTGCCGGTGATAGTAAAAAAAGAAAATAAAAAAAATCTACAGCTTTAAAAGCGCTCCGAATAGCTCAATCAGTAGAGCTTTGGACTGACAAGCAGGAGATTAAGGATAAAAGGAAAATTGTTTCTCCTATACAAAAGCGGAAGAGAACTATGAGTTCCTTACTCCGAGTATTTAATCCTCAATCGAGCTGTCATCTTTGAAAAGAATATCCTAATGAAACTATGGGCACATAACACTTTAAAAAAATATTTTCATGAATATTACGTTTATCAATGCCTGAGTTTGCATTCATAACAATACAGCTAGGGCATCAGTGTGTTTCAGCAGCAATAGCCCGATAAAATGATGTTTTCACACAAAACAAGACGAGTATTTAGAGTCTAGATTACTGTCAGCATGCAGTCCATCCACACGGGAGAAAACATTGTCCCCCAATCTGTTGATCTTCAAAACTTTTCTTAAATTCATTTTCTTATTCTCCCATTTTACACGTCATTTATTTTTCCATTGAATTTATCAAGTTTTCCATATACCAAAGTATGGAAATAATTCTCTGTTGCGTTCAAATGCCAGTTCTTTCATTCATTTATTTGGCTATATCCCAGCAGGTTATCCATCAATGCTGATTTCTGTGCACATCTTATATCTGTATATTACTCTAATCAACTCCTTTGTTCGCTCTCTTTGTTTACGGCATAACTACATCATTGCAACAAATAGCTCTACTTCTTTTGTTATAGTTTGATATGCATGACGTTATTTCTATCTGCATGTATCTAATGTTGTTAGCTGGGTGAAAGACAAAGAACGAAAGAAACATCTATACAACATGCTACTTCTTGTGTCACGACAATGAGCATTTGATCACTGCGAAGTGCGTGAAAGCAGCGAAAACAATTATTATTATGAGTTAGCTTCGTCAACGTAATTTGATAGATTCTCAGAATATCAAAATGAATTGTGTTAGAAGCGTAATTCAAATTCCACTGTCGTTATTTTAATAAAATATAAAAAAGAGGTGAAATCTAACAATATATGAGCTTTATAAGCAAAAACATCGAGCAATATTTTAGCTGCTTTGCTTGTAGCTTAGTATTATCCTATAGATGTGCACAAATTGCAATTTAATTGGAAACACAGCTTAGACAGTACCTGTATTTAAACCAGTTCTTTTCTAATATTTAAATTATTAAAAATCATCTGAACTGTTGTCATGCCCACACTAATTAAAAATGTATATGATTATATTGATGTACAGTAACTAAGCCAACTTAACCCCCCCCCCTTTTACACACACACACACACACACACACATCTTACATCTCAGATTAGATAAGAAACTATAACTACTAATAGTACTACAACTTTTCAATACTAATTCAAATGCTACTGCTGAGAACTAGGGAGAGAGATATATGGAGAGAGGGGAGAGAGAAAGAATGAAAAGGGAGAAAGATAGAGAGAGAGAGAGAGAGAGAGAGAGAGAGAGAGAGAGAGAGAGAGAGAGAGAGAGAGAGAGAGAGAGAGAGAGAGAGAGAGAGAGAGAGAGAGAGAGAGAGAGAGAGAGAGAGAGAGAGAAACAACTAGAAAAGTTTATCAAAACAATGCTTTCTGTTCTTTCCATAGTTTAAGACGGGTGAAAATGGATCAACGGAAACTGACGGAGAATCAGAGTACACTAGTCGACATGGCAAAGGTAAGTAGTTACTATTTATATTCACAATTATACAGATTATTTCTAGCTTGTAAACTTCCACACATGTTTTCACAAAGCCCAACCAAATAGTTTATTTTACCATTAGTATGCTTTAGTTGTATCTCAATATTTTTTTTATTTTTTTTTTTTTTACTAAAAACTGGGTTTAGCATTTTTGCTAATTCGCAGTTCACCCAGTTCACCCATTAATACTTTGAGATAAAGATATATTTTTCGGTTAGCTTTTGAGTAAAGATGTTATGCTTTTTGTTGAGGCTTATTATTGATCACTTCACTCATTGAAATTTATGTGTCTACTAACCAATTTTTTAAATTAAATTATCACGTATCCCCCACAAACAGCAAAATTATAAGTTATGTGCACATGTATGTTGTAGGTTTTATAACATTTTTGAAAGTTCTAAAAATGTTTCGGTTGCATTTGATAAGCAACATTGATAGGTATATTTTTCATCATCAACACCCACCTCATACTTTTCTTTTTCTTCTTCCTTTTCATCATCTTCTTCTTCTTCTTCTTCTTCTTCTTCTTCTTCTTCTTCTTCTTCTTCTTCTTCTTCTTCTTCTTCTTCTTCTTCTTCTTCTTCTTC
>RQTK01000004.1:644162-659911 GCA_003991915.1 Elysia chlorotica | reverse complement strand
AGAAAAGAAGAGAAAGAGAGGAGAGAGAGAGAGAGAGAGAGAGAGAAACAACTAGAACAAGTTTATCAAAACAATGCTTTCTGTTATTTCCATAGTTTAAGACGGGTGAAAATGGATCAACGGAAACTGACGGAGAATCAGAGTACACTAGTCGACATGGCAAAGGTAAGTAGTTACTATTTATATTCACAATTATACAGATTATTTCTAGCTTGTAAACTTCCACACATGTTTTCACAAAGCCCAACCAAATAGTTTATTTTACCATTAGTATGCTTTAGTTGTATCTCAATATTTTTTTTATTTTTTTTTTTTACTAAAAACTGGGTTTAGCATTTTTGCTAATTCGCAGTTCACCCAGTTCACCCATTAATACTTTAAGATACAGATATTTTGGTTAGCTTTTGAGTAAAGATGTTATGCTTTTTGTTGAGGCTTATTATTGATCACTTCACTGATTGAAATTTATGTGTCTACTAACCAAATTTTTTGAAAAACTTATCACGTATCCCCCACAAACAGCAAAATTATAAGTTATGTGCACATGTATGTTGTAGGTTTTATAACATTTTTGAAAGTTCTAAAAATGTTTCGGTTGCATTTGATAAGCAACATTGATAGGTATATTTTTCATATTTTCATCATCACCACCCACCTCATACTTTTCTTTTTCTTCTTCCTTTTCATCATTTTCTTCGTCTTCTCCTTCTTCTTCTTCTTCTTTTTCTTCTTCTTCTTCTTCTTCTTCTTCTTCTTCTTCTTCTTCTTCTTCTTCTTCTTCTTCTTCTTCTTCTTCTTCTTCTTCTTCTTCTTCTTCTTCTTCTGTTACATACTGGTATCTATCTTATCGCTAAATTTTTATTGGTTCTTTGCCTTTGTTACACCGTTTGAATACTATTATCGTCATGTATTTTGTTGCTAAGAAGGTACAGGCACTTGATATCGCGCCATCAAAATAAACAATTTGTACCCTGGTCAGTACTATCAACTTAAAAGTTTTTTTGAAAAGGTGGTTTAGGCGACTTTTTTCTTTATTTATTGCTAACTGATGAAAATTTATCAAAATTATGGACCTTAATGAGTTCATCAGAAATAAACTAAAAACAAAAAAAACAACAAAAAAAAAAACAACAAAAACAAACAGCCCGAACACACTCAGTATCTCTACATGTATAAGGCAATGTTTCAGGGAGTTTTAACAAATTACGTATACTTCTGGGTGCGTATTTTTTCACTTTTTTCGTGTAGATTTTCTTTTTTACACTTGTGCATGCGCATTTTAATTTCAACAATTAGGACAAATTTAGTGGAGGTAAATTATAACGTCAATCAAAACATTGTCAACAAAAAGGCAAATGAAGTCAAACGGCATGCGAACAACATTTTACATAAACAAAGTATTTCTTTTGGCAAAATCGAGATTTTTTTTATTAGCAAAGAAATCTATTAAATTTTTACTTTCCATCAGGCAAATCCTACAATCACGTTTTTAATATTGACTTCACTTAAAAGGTCTTCTTAAATGGTCCATCTTTATTTTTGTGCTCTTTGATAACACAATTTCTATCTAATTTTGTATCGTATTCCATTATTCCATATTTACTTACCTGGTCTAAGCCATTTGGTTATTATTATCCGAGGGTTTGGTCATTATGACTAAACATGAAAATATACTTGGCAAATAATGGACTGTCCATTATGTAGAAGCAATGCTTTAAGAGGCTAGCCATGACGCGCGCACATAGACAGTCACCATGGAAACGAAAGTAGAACAAGACGTTAAATGTGCTTCTTACCTATACATGACAGTTTATCAATCTTCCGTTTCCAAAACCAATGTATCATTTTTAATGTAATATAACATTTTAGCGGTAAACGAACTAAATGGAGCATGTTAGAAAGACAAGCGAACTCAAAGGCTATTTATAAAAAATGCATACAAGAATGAGATTATAATAATTACAACATTGCAAATTGTCCTTGGCTATCATAAGTTACGCTTTCTTAAGGCACCATAGTAAATTTTCGCTAAGGTTTTGATCAGTTAAACCAGTTTATCTCTTTTTAATGGCAACATAAAGCTGTCTTTTTATGAACATATAACATTTTATGCTGGTTATCGTTTAAAGAAAATGTCATGATAATTAAAACAAATTAGATTACCAGGCAAATGACACTGTTAAAAAATACTCTGTTCTGACCTTTTAAGGAAAATATTAAATTATTTATGAAGCCAATTTTATGATGGATAACTCGATAGAGAAAATTACGCATTAAGAAAAATAAGAATGCGTTAATATGAACAGAATTTGAGGTTGGAAGAGTGTGTGTGTGTCTGGGGGGGGGGGGGTGGCAGGGAGAAAGAGACCGTGTCAACAATGTGGAAGAAAGCTTGAGAGGAACAAAAAGAGGGCGTGACAAAAAAGAAGAGGAAATTGTTAAAATTGAACAAAAGTCCCACATTGTTATGATGGTAACATATGAAAGAAGAGTAAACATGTAAGATCTTTGTGAAGTGTGCGCGTACATAATTATAGAAACTTTACCATGCTAACTACGCAATGGGTATTATCTCATGAAATGGTGTTGTTGTGGAAGAAAAGTTTAATGTAAAATACAAGAACAACATGCTGCCGTACAAATCCTGTTCAATCACAGAAAATAGAACGAGTGTAGAATGTCACTGTAACATTGACGTTTTTATGCTTTTACACAGAAAGAAAAAGGATGCTTTGAGGCTTAAACATAGCTTTGAAATGAAATAATTCTAATTACTGAATCGTCGACAATGAACTTCAAGATTTGTTTAGTTTTCTCAAATTTGATATGTTATGATTGAGAAATACAATGCGACAGAATCAACATTATTTTTCGAAGAGTGAACAAAATGGGAAAATAATGGATTCCTGAAAGCAATGGAAAGCTGAGAGGAGGGCAAAGGACGCGTGTTACCAATAAAGATAATACTCAAAGTATAGATAAGTACTGCCTACTCTATATTTGGCTGCTACGTCAGATCAGTTATTGGTACTATCTGTGTTGTTGGCACTGGTTCATGAGCCCTAATCCCGGCGTGTGTGCCAGGGTATTAATTGTTCGCTCATGAAAACCACATTGGCTCCCCTGATACCACTGACATTTTTCCCATTGCGATGGACGCGCAGGGATCAACATCATCCATAATGCAGTGCGCGCCACTGTTTTGGTCGTTTGTTGGGCGCACTCCACTTTATTGATTGTCCTGGAAGATTTTTTGTTGTTTTTAGCAGTAACGTTTGACCAAGAGAGAGCCGGATCGTTCCCCGCTAATGCGATGATGGCTTTGGCGCGTCTCGTTAAGTGGAAGCACACTACCGCTTGGAATGGAAGAAGTGCAGGGTGAGCAGGAAACTGACACTTCCGAGATAACACTGATTTTATTTTTGGTGTTGATTTTTTAAGTGCAAAAGCCAGAAACATAATGCATGAGAATGGATTTTTCCAAAAGCTGCCGAATAATGATTTAAAGAAAAAAGTTTTTTTTTAAGAAAAAGTACAGGGCTTTATGAATAGTTGGTGAGGTATCATTCGGTCCAGCCCAATCAAGGTGGTTTGATATAGACGAAGCGTGCCGCTATTCCGTAAAAAATAATGTTCATCTGTTCACATTGTTGATCCAATAACAACTGTCCAATGTCTGATGTCTAAATGTGTATAAAAGAAAAACATATTTTCTGACAAAGAAAATCTCTTAGTTTTAGTCAGGGTGTTTTGATGTCATTGAGAAAAGGGGGAAATAGATTTTGTAATAATTTTGTTTTTCATTTTAGGGTACCTAAAAGACGATACTAATTTAATTAGAATAATTTTCCTTTCTGGTTGTTCATTTCTTATTGAACTGTTGACGTCATGTGTGGCTCGACAAGTCTACGCTGTCTCCTCTATGACAGCAGCACTGGCCTTATTTGTGGACGTCTTGTCCTCGGTACACAACCTTGTCTAATGTTAGGTGACACTTTCCTCCAGCACTGGTGTTAACAGTGTCACAACGCGGATAGGCCACGAAGATTCTCGCCAATTCGATTGTCAGTTTAGAAGAAAACTTAAAGAAAGTAACACCTTCGCTCAAAACACTCATTCTCACTTTTTCTGCTCTTCACACCAACATGTTATTCTAGTTCATTTCAATTCATACTAAAAATCAAATATCTACTGAAAGCAATGCTCACTTTAACACTCATATTTAACATTACGTGACACTGGTTTTGTACTTTTATAATCATAAACCGACCATTTTTCTTGGACAAACCTGTGAGGCTTACAATGGGGTGTTACCGCCATAGCACGTGCATTTGTCAACATATCAGCTTTGTGAGGCAGATCGAGCGGTGATGTTTGCGTACCCGCCCATGATGATTAGCAGTGATTGCTTAGGACCAGACTGAATTAAGTCATTAACCCAGGCCAGCGGGGCTCCATCGATTCCTCCTTCCCCTCCCTACTATGCACTGTTATTCATTTACCAGTGGGCTCCCTGAAGGCAGAGTACTACATATCCGCTCCTGGGCAGACAGGCATCATTGACCGTGCCGTGCTGTTGCTTTTAAGTGATCCGGTACAACTGTGTTTAAGAGCAAAGTTGGCAACAGCTGAGTTAAATCTTAGGCCGTTTAGCCTCCTGCCATATGCGTGGATGTATACTGGTATGAGTGCGGATTTTTGAAGGAAGTTATAGTGAAAAAGCATGCGAAAAACTGCTACTCGGACTTAGAGCAGTTGGTAAAAAAATAAAATTGAAAAAAAATATAGCTTTTAATGTTTAAAAATGTAGTTCCAAATTCTACTTTAGACATTTTATGGTAGCCAAATCTTACACTAAATGTATACTATGTTTAATTTCAAATAACTATTTTTGAGGAATGCAAATATTAGATATAACTCTTAATGTCAAAGATTACCCGCCATTGCATTTTAAAATCTGCACTCAAAGTACACAATCTCCTTTTTAATTTAAAGTCTACGCATGTCCTGCACCATGTGCTTGATTATTTCTGTCTGACTTGTCATTTCGCCGATTAATCAAGTCATGTTTAAAATATTATTTTTTTTTGTGCCCATCCATCATGCTCTGTTTCGTACATGTAAATCTGATCTTGCTTACCAATCAAATTTCATCAAGCACGACAGGCCTCTAATCATATGCAGCGCTTAATCACGCACTTGTAAACAAAACAAGAAATATCTGGTTACCTGCACATCCACTAAGTTTCTGGAGAATCCTATACATGGACAATTGCATATGTTTTATGTCTGTACATCATTTAAAAATTCAACAAAACAAAAAGCAATGCTGTAGACAATTCGCACTATAAAAAGTTAGATATTGAAATAAACACACTTACTTATGTATTGTTGTAAAAAACGTTTTTATTTTTCATTTTATCAATACAAAATAGTCCATGAAAAAACATTTTATCATCTGGTTGAAAATGCATTTATCAAAGTCGGAGAAATAGATAACGATAGCATTGTGAGTGTTTTTTCTAATGAGAACAGACCATATTAAGACCCCACAATTTTAAAAACAATGATTATAATTCAACATAGAGTGTGTGGGAAGCGAATTGTGAAGAGATTACTTCCAAAGATCGTTTCACCTTGAGATACCTTCTTTTATCAGTGTACGTACTAAAACAAAAGCCATTGCTTTTATAAACCCAGAACAATATTGATTCAATGAGTATGAATGGACGCGAAAGATCACGTTTCGTACATGAAAAACACTAAGATGTTAAAATAAAATGTTCTGCTAAATACTGTTTTCTCCCCCTCCCCCTTTATTAACAACTCGTCAGACCAACCAGAAGATTTTAAAGATTTTAGATCAAATTCAAAGTTTAGTATTTTGTTTTTTAAATTAAAAAAAAAAATATTCGGAAACCTAATGGAGAATTTTTTTCTAACCAACTGAGAAGATAGCCGATAAATGCCGCAGGGCGTTGGCTATGTACAAAAATCACGTCCTGGCCTCACGTATCAGCTTTCAGGTTGAGGAGGAGGCACCAAGCACTGGGTTGAACCCATAAAACCTTCGGCCGTGGGCAAACAAGCCAGCGGATTCTCCGCAGTTTATCTTCGGTGCTTTTTAGGACACACACTTTACTTCACACCTCGAACGACCTTCAAAATCTTGAAATCATTGTCTTTATTGCAGCCGTTATGTTGAGTTCAGTCGTGTTTTTCGCGTTTTTTTTTTTACATAGTTCGTTGCAGTTTTGCCCACGTAAAGATGTAACATCCGATTCTTTTTCTTTTTTTAAACCAGCTTAACTTCTTTGTGTAAGTTTGTCCAAGCTGCATAGTTTCCGTCGTAGTTTTTATGTGTCGTGCTGTGTATCTACCTACCTCTCTATTTGTACTTTCCTATTTTTATGACTTCTTTTGCAAAATTAATTGCCTCCCAGTGAAAGTATTGTTTTTGATTAATGTTATTCTGCTCTTGTCTCTGTGGTTCTCACTTTAACACAAAAATGCATCTTTTTCACTGTTACAATCCAAATGTGCTTGTTCAAATGGAAATGTCAACCAAATTTCTGACTTATTAAATACCGCAGAAATTGAGGATACGACAAACGAACAATGAAATACGTTTATAATATTGTATATATCTTATTTACTGTGTTTTCGAGGTTCTGCCCTCTTCCTTTATTATGAGAAAAGTAACAAATGTGATGGGCTGAGCTATACCAGTCCAAAGTAGCTCATCGTTTATTATTGCCGGATTATCATAATTCTGCTAAGCACAATAGATATGTTCTAATTTTGGAGCTCCACTGTCATTTCCAAAACGACCACTGGAAGAGAGCCAAGTGCACATGTTTTACAACCAAACTCCTCAAACAAAAGGGGGACGCAGATAAATCCACTGTTGCCACTTGGTAACACAAGCATATTATTTTAAGTAAACGAGACTTTTCAATAGGTACTAAAGGATCATTGTAGTCAGGGAAAAGCGCTCATAGTTAGAACCTGGCAAGTGTTATAATCGGGCTAAGCAATACATAATTTGCAATCTGTATCCTGGGGATTAGTTTTACAGTAGCAGTGTTCGGGAAATAATTAATGTTGTATTACTAAAAAAATTGAATGAGTACGAATAATTATATCCGAATAATTGGAACATAGACGTGTGAGTAAAGTGTTAGTTATTTCGATTTGAAACCGACTTTGACATTTCTTGGTACTGAATTACAACGTACTCAAAGAGATCCCTCGTGTTGAGCAACGATACTTTTGTAACCTTATAATGTCCAACAACGTAAGCTGTTCATCTGACCATCATCGAGCTCGTCACGTCAAACGGCTTTTTGTAAAACATTATTGGTATAATTAAATTAGACTTTTTGATGAATTTAGAGAATGAGATTTTACAAAGAGTTGAGTTGCTTAGCCAAACCTCATAAACAGTGCTTTCAATTTATGTTAGCATATCGAACAATATTGCCGCAATATTGAGCGATGCGAAGATTTAGGTCTCTAAACAGATAACATTGAACGCGCATAAATATCAGTAAAAGTACCTCTGTGGACAAAATGACTATTCGGAGACCTTTAAAACTCTTTTGATTGTTAAACGGGACAAATATCTCCTTTCTAACTCGAACGACTCATCTTGAAATCATAATCATTCCCTACATTTACACCATTTTTGCTCTCCTTTCTCTTATGAAATACAAGTCTGTCATCACGAAGTGCATTTTTGGACCGAGCTCAAATTCTATTTTAGTCGCCGAGAGGCAAACAAAACCCATGAATTTTTTTTCCATAGGATGTTCTTATAACAAAGAATTACACCCACACACAGAGAAACTCACTGCAAGCTACAACGTACAAAAGCTTAGCATTTTTCTAAATGCAGAATATTTTTAGTCGTAATTAACATTGGAGAGGTAAAAAATGTTTTAATGAAAAAAGAAAAGATAGAAAGAAAAGTGAAATCCAAGGTTTTTATTATTCTAGCTATAACAATATGTCAAGACTTGCCAACACGTTTTAGTTCGTTTGTCCGGCAGGTGGGCATAATGCCATGGTCTTGTAGAGCCGTTGATGTAACATTAATGCGTTGAGAGAGGTTTTGTTCTGAGTATAAGTCCAGCCTGCATTTTGGTCAACGATATGCATTGTACCATGAGCATGAAGCCAGAGTGTAGCGTGCATGTGGCGTCCAACAATCCCATTCCGGAGGTCTATTAGTGGGATCCAATTTGGGTTGCTTGTGCTGAGATTGAGCTGCCAACCGAATGTCATTAGGTGCATTATGCTCATAAACAAAAGGTCTTAATGTGTTGTCATTACCAGCCTTTTAAATGGGTAAATGGTCCTCACATGGGTTCTGAGTACCTACAATAACTGTTGATAAGTTTCAAAACAGCAGTTTTGCGCTAGGGCAGTTTGTACGCTTAACATTATATGTAACGGGGTGGTGGAAAAAATTTGGACTCGTATTACTCTATGATTTAAATTTACTATCACTAGTTGTGATAAGAATTTCGAATTTGCTTGGTACCTTCTTAATCCTGACTAAAGTTTAATTTGTCGCGTAGAGACTACCAAAGCTGTTTGAACAAATTTTAAAACCCTAGTTCCTAGAAATTACGATGGTTATCAATTTTCCGGTTACTGTTGTTAAAAAGATTTGTATCCACATTGTTTCATTCATAAGACGGCTTTTTTTTAGTTATGAATACAGAAACATATTAACTTTTACAGTAATAACATTTTTTTATTTACTAACATGAACACTTATCGTATGAATGGTCATTTAATATAACTTTTTATTAGATTGATTTTTTTCACTTTACTGCTACATTTGTTGTACATTGCCGCTCTTTTTTTTTCATTAGCTGCTAATCCTCTTGGGCGTAAAATTAAATGTTGTCTAGAAGTGCGCTTACTGTAGCTATCATTTATTATACGGTTTTATTCTCTGTTAAATTTTGTTGTGAACATTAACAATATTAAAATGTTGTAAAACAACGCTATATTTTTTCTTGTATTGTGCAGGGTGGATGTGGATAACATTTATTGGTGATTTAATGCTGACTTTTTTTTTCAATTCTTTGTGTTTATTAAACAGCCGACGGTATGAGCACAACATCAAATATATTAAGGAGTTTTAGTCCACATGAAAGAATCACCCACGTTGTTGACTATATTTCCAGTCTTAATTTTGAAAAGCTCTGTTCTCTGCGTTCATCTCAAAAGAATATCTTACATTAGCGCCTAAAAGGAACTATTTAGAAATCAAAAAATATTTTTCTATGGTCTCATACATTTAAGATTTACAATTATTACATACCTTAATTTAAGGGGTGAAAAGAGCACAGCTTAAATGTCACATAAAGCTAAAAGCTGGAAAGAAATTGAAGCATGTCTGATCTTTGGAATGCAAACACTAACAAAAATGGGCGATTAAGGATTTTTGTTTGTTTGTTCTTTCATTGTTTGTTTCCACAATACAATCATAACCATAGACAATACAATATACTGCTTCACATGTCACACACCTTTCTTGTAAAAAGTATCATCATTTACCAGCTGCGTATAATAATCATAGTTAATAGAGCCAATACACTAATACTATCAAGTGTTGTTTCTGGTGAACCGAGTCAGTGTTTCTGTGTTGTTTTTAATCATTATTTTCACAGGAGCCTAACTTAGAAGTTTAGTCTAGTTCAAAGCATTCTAACGCGTTAAAAGTATCCAGCATGTAATCATCGTTATTTTAACGTGACCTGAGCCAAATATAAACCCATTGGCAAATGAACCTGTTTCATATACCACATAATTTGTTTAAACCATTTTGCTGGGGTAGTTTATATTTTGCTATTTTTTTTTTGGTGATGGGGACTGGATGAAACGTATGTGTGCTTGAAACTAAATTCACCACTGATGCTATTCTTATCAATTGATCCACGCCACTGGCTAGGGCCTTTAGGCTTTCATACTAATGAAGAATCTGGCCGCCCTTATTTCCATTAGTTGAGTTTGCTTTGAGCATGGCTATTAGTAGGTCTAGAGCTAGGTCTCTCCGTCTAGTTATTATGCTCGCGCATGGTATTTGACTATTTTTCTAGCCGTTGGGATAATGAGGCTTTCACAGCTAATTTCTCTGTAGAATATGATTACCTTTATACTGGCGAATGTTTCGGGAGTTCCCGTTTAATGAGACCTAATTCTCAGACCGCCACCGTCATCATTTTGGACTTACAATTACACACTTGGGTGTTCTTCTCTTTCTGATTTATTTAGCTAGAATAGAGAGAGAGAGAGAGATAGAGAGAGAGAGAGAGAGAGAGAGAGAGAGATAGATAGATAAATAGAGAGAGAGTAGAGAGAGAGAGAGAGAAAGAAAGAGAGAAGGAGGAATGAGAGAGAAAGAGAGGAGGGAGAAATAGAGGGACAGCGAGACAGAGAGGCAGAGACAAAGGTGATATCAAATTCTCTACAATTCTCTTTTCAAGGCAAGTTCATATTTATATAAGTAACACAAAATCCCTGCGCCTTTTTTTTCATTCATGCGAAACTTTAGCATTACCATTAATAGATATCACGAGGTGAGTTTTTATCTCAAGATAAAATCCCATGAAATTCATGTCTATCTGGATCAACAAATTATCCGGCATTATGTCTTGAAGAGAGGCCCTGGAAAATGTGGCACAAGTTTCGTTCTGAAATAAAGTATTAGTAAACACCATCTTGCATATTGATCCCATGATATAAACCAAGGTATTTCAAATACATGTAGCATTTTGTGTGTGTATGTGGATAATTTTTATCAACTCCTGCCAAAGACTACTATACGTTTTATGACACATTAATTCAACTTATGAACATGAATCTGATATCAGCACAATAAGCACATTATGTTAACGTTAATGACTCATCCAGTCCACATATCTATGCTCAATGTTATACTATCTTCATAGATTAGAAGTGTCAAGCAATAACTTTTATACTACAGCAATAATTATACAAGCGATTAAAACCCACATATCACATTTCTATGCTATCGTTTTGCGAATGATCATGTTTCAGCACATTGACCATTGACCATTACTGAGTAAACTAATTTTGTTTTGAAGGATAAATATATATCAATAGGTATAAACAAGAAGCATAGCAGTTGATATTTAAATCACACGAAGCTAAATAAAAATATTAAAATGCATGATAGGATTATTTAAAACAACCCGAGAGCCAGTATTATTTGATATTTGAACTTAATTTAAAAAGCATAAGAAAAACCATTGGTTACTATATCCTTTCTCTAAATTCATTAGATTTTCTTAAAATATGCATCTTTTGAAGCCTCTGCAAGCACATGTTGTAATGGTCTGTTTTCGAAACGTCAGCAAATGGTACCTTATTTGCATGGAACCTCTTCAAATCGCAGAAAAAAAATATTCAAATAAATACAATGTACGAACGCTTTGAAAATTGTATTTTAATTGTTATGATACATGCAAATGTTTGTAAGTCGCACTTATATTATTGATTTTTCTCGAAAACCGTGATAGTCAAAATTACAATTATAAAGTATTAAACCCCTGCAAGTCGTTGTTACAACTGGTGTATTCCATGGTACCATTACGAGTATTTGTTACAATGTGTAAGACACGTGTAATACATAGCACAAAATAAGAGTCGCAATTAAAATTGATGTATTCGTGCTGCATAAAACCCATTGGAATGGTTGATAAAACAGGTGTAAAGCATGGTACATTTACAAGTCGCAGTCACACTGTAATGCATGGCACGTTTACAGGTCGAATATACTTTAATGTAATGCATTAAACCTTAGTAAGAACATAATGGCTGTAACCGCATTCATGCCCGACTAAACGGTTGAAAAGGGAGATAAGGAGCGTACACAAACGCGACTCTTGCGAAAACGCAAAGATAACGGGCAGCAATTAGTTAATGCTGTTATCTTTTCCGATGTGTACTCAATCGATTCCTCGGTCGGGCTCTCGACTAATGTAAAAACAAGGGATTAGAATGGTAGAAAAAAAATCACTGTAAAAATAATTTTTAGATATTCGTATATACAGACAGATGAAAAGACAGACAGGCAAACAGAAAGACACAGAGAGAAGTAGTTAATTGTAAACAAAAAGAGTGTGAAGAAGAAAATGAAGCAGATAGCCTGACACAAAAACTCAAAGAAATCAAAATCTGTCTAACTTTAAAGATTAAGTTTTGTCTTAAGGTATAAAGTTCAATGATATGCCGACAAATGCGTCTTAAAAACCAAATTAATGTCTGGCTTTCTTTTCCTTTCCTTAAATAATTCGAAAGCTTATAAAGTTATTGTTTTGAACGCGGAAATAACTGAATGACATTTTTGGTTCATTCTCGAAAAGGAAATAAATCAGTTCTAAAACTTTTCAAATATTATTCAACTTGGAATTTTACTGTCAGAGTATCAATTTGGAATTTTACTGTCAGAGTATCACTTGATGAAACAGCGTTAAGAACTATAAACGTATCCGATACTAAGCCAAAGATCTATGACAGTATTCATAAATTGTATCATAGTTGTGGACCTTGAGGGTACAAATTGTGCCTGAAAACACCCGTAATCTAACTTCGTCTCTTTGTCGCTTTGCAAAGTTACATGGAACGGGCTTAAGATTTTTACCTTTTTTGCATTGTGTATCGTGATTGCAGAATGGATGACTGGTTTAAGATAATTTTTTTCTTTCGACACATTTTTAATCTTTTTGTTGGGGGGGGGGGGGGGGGGAGGCGGGGGGGTCAGTAGTCCCCCCCCCCAAAAAAAAAAAATCCAACACAAGTAACTGGAAATTAATCTCAACACACCCCATAATCCCGCCATAATCCTCTTCATTGTTTTATTTCTTTCATCAATATAAAATGTGAATGAATGGATGTTAAAGAAGAAAGAAACAGAGAGAGAAAGAAAGAGGAAGAGAGAGAGAGAGAGAGAGAGAGAGAGAGAGAGAGAGAGAGAGAGAGAGAGAGAGAGAGAGAGAGAGAGACACACACAGATAGAAAGAGAAGAGAATAAAAGATAGGCTTTGAGATGTAGAAAGATACAATTACAGGCGGACGGAGAAAATATTTGTATATAAGGTAAGTAATGTACCAAATGGAATGAATATTTTAAGCAATGGATGCGAACTCAAGATAAGATATTAAGTTCAAAAGTTAGTTTAAAGCATAACTGATTCGACAGATGCTTAAAAAAACAATTAAAATACTTTTCATACACTTGTATTCCTAAGTATAACAAAATTAATGTTATTTGTCTGCAAAATGTAAATCCAAAAGTTCAGAGTGTATATAGTCTAAGTATTATTGTATTGCTTTACACGTACGTGTGCGTTAAGAAGAAATTTTGTGGGCTATCCACGTCCTGTCGTCTTGTTTGCAGTATCAAACTGTATCGCTATCGAAGCAGAATCACGTTTCCCAGGCGATGAAAACGCATCGTCTACAGAGCAGCACACCCAAGTAGCCATCGATGCGTAGTTACCAAGGCTAAAAAACCGCATACAAACAACACGCTAATTTGGATTAAGGTTGGCCGCCCCACTTCAATCCTCCCTTTCTTCAAGCGGAAGCGACATGGGACCAGGCCCTGAGTTTGGTCTGAAATCTTTGGCCAGGAAAAGCTTGATGTATAGACCATCACAACCAGCGCACAAAGAAAAGGGGCAAGAAACGTCGGCTGTAAAGTCTAGGCAGAAAAAACATCTAAAATGACATAGAATGTTGCATGGTTAGAAGTTAGAAGCATAAAATATGTTGAACATGAACAGTACTGTAGATATATCAAACTCGGGATTCGCTATTTAGAGTGATGAAACTCATTCAAAGAAAACTAGTGCAGCCAATGAAGGGACATACACGTAAAGAGAAGAGAGATGGAGAGAAAAAGAGAAAAAAAATATTCAGAGAGAGAGAGAGAGAGAGAGAGAGAGAGAGAGAGAGAGATAGAAAGAGAGGGAGAGAGAAAGAGGGGGGGAGAGTGATAGAGAGTATATCACGCAGTGGAAGAGGAGATAACAGCAACAAAATGCTTTAGCACCCACCTTTTAAAATCAGTAAACCGAAAGCATGTTTATGATTTACTAATTTTGGACTTTGTAGGTAGGCTAGTGTCTAGAGCGCGCACAAAATCTATTCTTTAGCTGTTTTAAACCGTTGAAAATAAATTTCGCGTGTATGCGTTTTAATGCATGGAAAGGCTTTTGTTAAAAATTGATGGTCTGATAGGCTAGGGCACAAAACTTATACTCTCGCACATCGTTCAAAAATGCATCCAACTTGACAAGCCATTCATGCTAGATGTGTCCAATTTAATACAACGCACCTTACCTTTTTTTTAAAGACAATGGAGCAAGTAGAGAGAACAAAAAGTTGCTTGATTAAGGTAAATTTGTAGAATCGTATAAACAAAAACACTTTATAAACGGCGAAACCTTAACCATGTTGTTGAATGTTATGCCTCAAACCGTATAACTAAATTGTATTTTTTTTTGTTTATTTAACAACCGCCTGCCAAACATGTGCCCAGCGTCGTATTTAATTTGCCGGTTGTTACCTAGTTTTTTGTTCTTACAACTCTTTTTTTTGTGTAGATTGGCAACAAATTACTTTAAATTGTGTTTTTAAATTGCTCAAAGGTTCGAATTTCAAGAAGGGAAGGGAGGGGGGGGGGGGAGAACTCAATTAAATGAAGTCGACGTTTGCAAAATTATATAAGTTTGTAATAAAATTCAAAACGAACTTAACCTTAGTGTAAACAGTAGTTGATTTTTTATAGTAATAGTGAACTCAAATTCGTCTTTTATTTTTTTGGAAACCGTTGGTGAGCCACATGTTTGATATTCTTGTATGTATTAAGTTCCGACTCTTACATTAAAGTCTTAAAAGAAATAATTATGTAAGCAACTATGAAAATAATTTCTTCGAAAAATAAAAAAGGACAACAATTTGTACGAAACAAAAGTTAACAAACTAAAACAAATTATAAAGGCAATTTTTACATATTTTTACGTCGCCCATTGCTATAAATTAGAAAAACTAGACATAGCTGGTCTAGCCGCGTTATTTGCTGCTGCGTCATTTCTGAAACACTAGGCCCAATTATTTCTTTTAATTTTATTTCCAGCTCTATATATATTTTTTACAAGGATTTTAGGACGCCAATGTATAGATATGGTTAAAGAAAAAGAAGAAAATAGATTGATGCTGCTTCGATTTATGTTAACAAAAAAAAACCCCCAAATCAAAACAATAGC
The DNA here is from genome assembly GCA_003991915.1 of Elysia chlorotica. Lineage (NCBI taxonomy): Eukaryota > Metazoa > Mollusca > Gastropoda > Plakobranchidae > Elysia > Elysia chlorotica. The sequence goes on along the minus strand of RQTK01000004.1, from coordinate 644,600 downwards.
AATAACAACGGAAAACGGCCAAAATAACTGCAAAAAATACCAACAAGGACAACAACAACACCACCAACAACAACAATGAGAAAAATATAACTTTTAACTTATCAATTCGAAAAAAAGGAAGTCGCATTGGCCATGGTGATGAACCTTGATATTGTTGTTGAAACTACTACTACTACTACTACTACTACTACTACTACTACTACTACTACTACTACTACTACTACTACTAATACTACTACTACTACTACTACTACTATGATAATAAATAGAAGAATACGCACAACTTAGCAACAATAAATCAAACACAACTAGAAATTATAGAGAAAATACATGAAAACGTTTCGCCTTTATTAATGGCTTTGTCAATACTAAAAACAACAGCGGAGAAACAGTCTATTTAAATTAGCGTATGGCTACAGGGTACATGAAGTAACAACT
>RQTK01000004.1:617569-634438 GCA_003991915.1 Elysia chlorotica | reverse complement strand
GTAGTAGTAGTAGTAGTAGTAGTAGTAGTAGTAGTAGTAGTAGTAGTAGTAGTAGTAGTAGTAGTAGTAGTAGTAGTAGTAGTAGTACTATTTTTATTATAAGAGGGTGAAAAGTCAAACCCCGACCCCGAGGCAGAAACAAAAAGAGCCTTAAATAGCTCGTATAGGTGCAAAATGCGACAGGACACAACGAAGTTGACGACTTAAATAAAACTTCATTAGGAATACTTTTTGTTTCATTTCGATTATGCTTCTACACTTTCGATAGCCAATGATACTTTATTTTACACAAATCATCTTCGCAATCGAGATTTCCAACGCCATGACGCTTCATTTCACTGACCTAGCCGTCTCATCCGATCTCTCTCAATTATCTAATTCTATCAGTAAGATGCCAAATCCGGCATACCCTTGGGTCCCTTTCCACGCAAATCCTTTAACTGGCGCAGACAGCCTGGCTAAAGTAGGGTTAAAACGAGCACACTATGAACGGCCTGTGGTGTCTAGGCCGGAAGAGCAGGAAGCGGTCGCAAGACATGGGCCGTGAGTGGTTGAGATGTGGTGGAGTTTGGTGAGAGCGATGAGCTTCGGATCAATTTTGATCGGTAACATGAGACGATAGTGCCACTTTTAGTATTGGTTCAGAAATTGATGCCGTCGATGATGGAGGTGTTACATTGTTAGTGCTGCTGTTGAAAGTTAAATTTGATGGGGAGGATAATATATGGGGCTGTATTTTTTCTGCGTTACTTAATTATGCAGATTTTTAAGAAGGGATGCCATCGACAATGTTTTTGTTTTAACTTGTACGTCTTCCAAGCTTTATTGTGCTTATTTTTGTGATACTAAAACTGACGAATGTATACTTTATTTGCGCATGAATTTAAATATATTACATTCATTTCATATTTTGTATACAGCTAAGGTCTAGAATGTAAGTTAATATTCGATATTGATTTTCTCGATTTTACAATGTATTAATGAACAAGATGTGATGAGGCTATTTCTAGACATGCATACATATGAGGCGCTATAAACCTAATTGCGTAATGATAATGTTTTTTCATATTTTTTTTCTTTGGAAAGAGCAGTTGTTATATGCAAGCTAACGGTTTCATTATTATTGTAACTGTACGTATCTGTAAAATTGGTTGAATTTAGCTTAAACAATCAGTCAAAAAATCGCCTTTTTCGAATTTGCATTAACTACAGAGTTTTCAGAAATGAGAGAGTACGAATATAATAATTGTTATTTGCTTTCCCGTATCAATAGAAAAAATGTATCAGATGTATATCTTTAAGTTTAAATGAATGTGATGCGGGCAATATTAGACCATATCAATAGATATGGATGGGTTGGTAGTTAGTACTTTTACTTTGTCCGGAAAAGCAAATGAGTATTTCATAGAAGGTGCGGGTTCTTAATACGTCCATGACATTTGTATTAACTTGACTTTTCTCTTCACAAAAAAACTGTGTGTATGTAATGTGTCCGTTTTTATATAGATCTAGGTTTGAGGTTGCTTCTCATTTTTTGTAAGTGCCCCCTTGTCTCTGTTCTTATGGGTTTTTTTGTGATTTTTTTTTCAAATGGCTACAGTAACAGATTATTTGTTAATATTAGGAACGGCACTTAGTTTAGCTTATTGGCATTTTAACGTTTCCAGCCTATATGGCGGGTACACCGCAAAGCCTTATACTCAAGATGTCAAAAAATGCATTTATGCTATAAAACAATCTCGAACTTGAAGCTAACGAACAAATAACAAAATAACAAAATGAAACAACAACAAACAAAAAACACACATAAACACAATAGTGTAACGCAGAAATCTTCCCGCCTTTTTAGCCTTTGTAGTACACAAATGGAACAAACATAACATCCAGTGATGCATTCTTGTCGGCAGGTTCACCTGGACACACTGCCAGAGCTGATCGCGCGGTCCATCTCACAGGCCACAGCCCAGCAGCGGGCCGACATGGGCGGGCAGGAGACGGCCACTCGGGTCCCCGTGGCCAGACCGCTCTCGGAGTTCACGGGCCTGCGCAGGACGACCAACCCGCGCCAGAGGAGACCGTTCCAGCAGCAGTTCTCCCTGAGGGAGATGCCCATCTACGACCGTGGGGTAGTCGGCGGGCGAGATGATGACGATGACGACGAAGATGCGGTGGCAGTTGGTGGAGTTAGGATGGGTTGTCACCGGGACTCTGTTGCATGACGTAACTCAATGTGCAAAGTCAAAGTAGAAAAATAGCAAAAGAATATATTATATCCTTCCTCAGGAAAAAAAAGACAGCGCTGTCATTGTGGAAAAGACACACACTTTGATTGGAATCATGGCATATCGTATTATACCATTTCTGAGTTGAGCCATTAAAACATAAATTAGTGTTATAATATTAAGGCATAACAGAAAAACGAGGGAAAACAATAATATCCCATGGTTAGATGACAAATTGCATTTAATATTATTATAATGGGCGCTATTACATGAAAGATTTAGAATCCGGGATATACTAAATCGTACATAATAATTATAAAAATTTGTGAAAGAGCATGTACCGCTATTCTTGAAAGTAGTTTGAATTATGTATATTTTAAAAGATGAAAAGACGCTTGATTAGGGTCTACGAGTATGTGTTTGGGACACATTTTTATTTTGAAGAGAAAAGTACCCATCACTCACGTAAAAATATTAAAAAAATTGACGAAGGAAACATATAGATAAATAATAATATAAATAGAGCGATCCAAATAGTGAATGGGCTGGCCCTTGACTATTTCATGTTTAATAATTTTCCAACAAAATGCCCTGGAACTTTGACCGCATTTTGAAGATAAAAGTGCTATTATTGGGAAACTAGCAAATGGCAGTTCGGTAGCTAAATCCTTAGTCAAACTCCTGTAGCGTATAAGCTTAATAGTTAAAGTATAACAAAATTCGATCTTGTGCGTCATTGGCCTTCGTAAACAGCAACAGATACTTTGTTCAAATATATTAATATGCTATGTCGAAAGCAAATCATAAGTGTTCTATCATGATAACTGAATGCGGAGGGTATTTCCCAAGTAGCCACATTGTGAAGATGCTTGCTATTTGCTGGCACATTTTATTTCTTCCCCATATTCAAAGGCGATTACTGTCAATTTCGGGTTCTCTAGGCACACCAGCGTCTCTATAACAAGCCTTTAGATAGCATATTAAGATGGCAAGAGATGAAAACGCGTGTTTACTATGCTACTCAAGGACTCCAATAGTGCCCCTAAGTAGGCGTGGATAAAAAAGGGGCTTCTGCGAAACCCAAAAAAAAGAGGTGGTTTCTTCCACACCAGAGACTTAAGTAAACAGAATTCAGCTGCGTAGATGAATGTGCTGTAGCGTTTTGTAGGTTTTATTTGGACAAAGAGTTAGAGTCATGGCACAAGAATACATAAAAATGTGAGACGAACATTTTGTAGGGAAATGAGACTGAATACCAGCCAATTTTTAAGTAGGCATTTCTATCGAGCGTGAGACATGTAAACTCGTGCTGTGGGGATGCTGTATAAGGGTCTGATTGACTTCCGCTGGCTGGGTCTCGTACCCGACCAACCTAATTCTGCCGTTTTTGCCGTCTCACAGTCATGTAACAGTAAAAATTTTAGAGCAGGGGTGACTTTTCAATAGCTGAAATTAGCTTCTCAATTACTTTTAAAAAATCATTAAAAAAAATAAAAAATCTGAACAATACTAGAACCATTTGCCTGTCTAGAGACATATTAGTATTATTATATCCGCATATTGTCAAAACGGTCTGTTACACTGTTTTGCCTCTGAACCCGTAAATTTAAAATGTTAAATTACAATTCAAACCAAATTTGAAATAAAGGAATATATTGACTCGTATCAATTTTCGTGTGAAAAGAACGATTTCCTGTATCCTTTTATTTTTCTAAAGGACTGTCTGGCCCAGCATACAGGTTGACACATTTTCGTCACAGCGATGAAGCTAGGGGTATGAAGACCAAGATAGCGCGAAGGTTCAAATCGAGAGGTTCCTGGTTCGATTTTCGCTTTTCATGCTGTCAGTCGCGTTCCTTACCTACGGATTGGGTGTTAGTCAATATAGAGTATTAGGATCCAGCTCTGCCTCCCAATCGACGACTACGATATTCATTGAGACGAGACGTTATACTTGGAGAGACCAACGAGATTCTTAGAGCTTGGGTTCAAATCAGGATAATGGGTGAATAAAGAAGAGCCCTTGGTTAACCTGATGTGAGTCGTGATCTCCATAGAGAAAACACAGAATGAGCATCAATATATTTAATTTGTTTTTATCCATGAATAATCATAACTCCTTATAGTCATGGTAGTAGTAGTTGAGTTGGTTTAACGTCCAACATCAGCACGATATAGGCTATATTGTGGGCGGACCATAAAACTGACGTCTGACAATTTTTTTTGGACTGCCACACACGAGACAGGGCGGGAATACCGTGACTCCTATCTCAGTCGATCACATTTAACCAACACCGATCCAAGCACTAGGGAGCGAAATCACCATGGCTTAAACCACGGACCTTTTGCGTCGGAAGCCGATGTTCTACCCTAAGGCCACTTAATAATCATGGAAACGAATGTTGATCTAAAGGGACACAATCGATCAAGTGAAATCGACCGAGCACTTCACTTGCGCAAACAATGGTATTTCCTTGAAGAAAGAATGATTTAGAATAAGGCGGTGATAAAGGATTAGAGACTTGAGCAAAGGAAGGCGGTAAACATTGTTGAAAGGTAAATTGAGTACATGTTTGTACTTTATGTTCTAGACCAAAGTCTTAATAACTAGTATAGTTAATCAATTGGAACCCGAATCTTAAGAAGCTTAAATTATAATGTTATTGAATAAACCTTTAATTACAGTGTCACAGGTACATGTAAAAGTGCCGATCACCAATGCCAATTAAATAAGTTATTTTTCAACTTGATCGACTGTTATTTTGATCTCCTAAGTGCAAAGAGTCGATTGGCATCTAAGACAACATTAAGTGTATGTGCTGTTGATGATTATTATCAAAAATACGACAGGAATGGGTATGTGCGCTAAAAATTAATGCTGTTAGTGTTTTCTAGTTCTATCTGAATCATTGGCACACGACATGTTGTGTTACGGTGACATACGAGTAATGAACTAAAAAGTAGGTTTAAAATTCGTATGGTTGTATATCAGAACTATGAAAAAGCAGGTAAATAGTCAATAACGTGTCTTTAAAACTGTTGTATTCCATTTCAGCTGTACGTTTTGCCCTGCTTGAAAGCATTGTTACATATAGGAGTTAAATGAAAATAAATATACTAGCCATCGTTTATTTGCAAATTAAATATACATTGGATGGACCTGTATAGACATTTAGGCTATTATTTGATCAGTGCTGGTCCTTTTTTTTAAACTATGATCCCATTGATTTCCCCCTTCTTCTCACCCCTCCACCTCTCTCCAACACCATAAAACGTCCTTGCGAGAGTAATTGAAACTTACCAAGAGTGCAAACAATACGCCTCTGTTACTGTGCTTGGTTGCCGGAAACTTGTTTGCATTTCGCTCATGATGTCCAATATATGATTGTGAAAAGAAGCTATCCTGACAATGTGTGACACTTTGTTGATTGATTCCTCAAGTTCCATTACACTGTTTCCTTTATTTATTAAATTTTAATATCTGCCTTCATTTTCTTTTTTATGAATAAGTAATTATAGTCGATTTCTATAGTTGCATTTAGTAATTTAAGTAAAATGGCACGGGCAATGCAGTATAGTAAAATTGTGTAACTTTGATAACGAGCGCGGTTGAAATTGTTAATAATGTAGTAAGCATGCCTTGAAAATGTGTTCGTTTTAACTTTATGTACTTTAGTATTGAGAATGAAAGAATGTGTTGTTTTGTCGATTACCTTAATTTAGTTATACGGATATTTCCACTTGTGTTATAAGCTACCTTTGAATCATGTAATATGCAATAAATACCAGCTCTACTGAGATCATTCATACTTTTCAAATGAGAGATGTTTTTTTTTTTATAAAATGTGCACTCCATGAGTTCACCTGAAATTTTCCTTTTTTATAACTTTAAATAACACATTTTAAAACACTTGATAAATATAAAGCAAGCAGGTACATGCCCAGTGTCAAGAATTGTTTTTTTTTTGACAAGGAAGCGAATGCTCTGCATCCAGCAATTCTTTTATTTCAATCTAAAATTTTTAGTTCAGCTCTCCAGAAATCCATTTAGCAAGAAAAACATGATTATTCTCATGCAATCTTCCCGAGGATTTACATTCCAACAAAGAGACGACTGGTGGTGGGAAAGATAAAAATTGTCAACTGCGTTTTCTTTCTAAGAATTTCAAATCAAAATTTTTTTTTTGAACTCATACTTTTCGAGATATATTGAAACTGTTCTTTTCACTATGGCAAGAAAATATGTAATTTTGTTAGTTTATGTGATTGCTGAATGTTCTAGTGGGATGAAAAACATGTTTGGGATATTAGAATTTTTTTCTAAATAGCTATGTACTTCTTCATCCACAAGTCACTGGAAACAAAAGCAATCATTAATATGTTTTTTTTGTCACAGTATATTTTACTGAAACGTTGCCTTATTCTCTAAAGTAATTTATATCCATTTCTGTGTATGCGAGATTTGAAAAAAGCGTTGGGAACTTTTGGAAACAAAAATTTCTTTGATTTTGATAAATTGTGTAAAAATATTATCGTTCAAAACATAATTTGAAAAATATTAGATACCCTCTTGTATAGATTCGAATTTTTGAAAAACATTTTTTAACTATGGAGGCTTTTTAAGGGAAATTATTACTTCTTAGTATTTGTTATTCAAATAAAAAATGTACCCCAATACAATTGGCTTTTCCTATTAAAAAATCTCTTAAATCTGAAATTTAAAAACGTTATTAAAGCTCCGGAAAATAAATTGTACACAAAAAACAACAAAACAAATTGCATTTCAAGAAGATTTTAAGATAAGCAAAGATAATGCGGGGATAAATGTACAATTTGGAGATCAAGAAATATGAAGATGTGGAAAGTGTAAGAATGCAAGAAAGTGGGAGAGGGTTTCAATAAATCACCAAAACAGGGAAATACAGATTTTTATGAAAGAGAAAAAAAGAGATAGAGAGAATGCTAAACAGATATTCGTTATGGGATCTAAATAAAGAGATAAAGATAAAGAGGAAAGTGAGAGCAAAAGGTAATTTTAGGAAATGTGGACAACCATTATTTTAAGGGACAACAGTCTTTTCGGCTAATAGATATAAAGACTTAAAGAAGGCAAAGTTTGCCGCTTGCAAGTTCAAAAGCATGTTGATGTAGATGGGTTTTGAAACAAATGTGTTATTAAGAGTATGAGGCAGCCATAAAGCGAAAGGAAATTATTTGTTTCTTTGTCTGTCGAAATTTACAATTTTATAGCTCATTAAGCTCAGAGTACATAATAAAGACACATTGTTGTTTTCTTCACTCCTTATTGGAATTAATATTTTTGTTCCTTGTTTGTTTCTTTACGGATGTGATATTTTGAGTCGTTTCCATATTGCATATACGTATGGATAGAGCTTTCAAATCAGACTTTATTTAAATGACGTACCCTAAAGAATGCTTTGTTGTGTCATAGGCTTTTTATAGCAAGACCGAATAATTACAAACAATCTGGAATCGAACCTTGAATCTCTCTACCGACTACAAAAGTATTGCATACAAATAAAACACATGTCTACTTTATTTTTGGCATTTATACTTGACAATATTAAAAAAAAATTATCAATAAAAAATTAGCTACAGATTGTTGATACTGTAAACTGATCAGATATAGTTTTCATTTTTAAGCATCCTTAGCTTGACACACATAGTACATCGGCTAAACCCAATGAAATGAAATGATTTTAAAAAAGCACATACAATGGATGTCTGATTTATGCTTATATTAAATTTTACCTTAATTTGTTATTTAAGTCGTGCAGTTGTATTGAAAAAACCTTTGTATGTACAAATTGTAAATTGATGATTTAGTTGTACACTTGTAACTGTAGGATGGTTGCATTAAATAATGTTAAACACTGTATAATAATATTATATGCATTAGCATAAATATATGCATATGGTTTTAATACATCACGGTTCGTGATAATCGAGGTTTTTCCCCCTTTTTCCATTTTTTTTTCAAAACTGTATTGAATAATTATTGTGAATTTTACCACTATGTAACACGTTGTGTAAGATACATGAACTGGATTCCATTCCTCCCTCTTTCAAGGTCTTTCTTATCTTAGAGTTCTCTTATCTTCTTGTTATCCCATTTTACCTTAAAGTATATACTAACTCGACTGCCGTGTAGAGTGTGCGTTATGAGAATGATGGTGATCCCACCTGCCAGAACATTTTTAATCAAAATGTAAACATCCGTTGCAAGATAAAATTAATGGAGAACATTATTTTAGACCTGAATGCCAAAGAAAACATTATCAGAAAAAATGCCTTTTTTTTTCTTTTCCTTTTACCGTTTGCTTAAAAAAATAAACACAAACTTGGATCATAAATAATATTTTTTTACTTGTGATATTAAATTTGATACTGATTTTTCTATAGATTTTCAAACAGAATTGTAGGCAAAATTTTCAGACAATCTGACTAATGTATTATTTGAAGATTTCGTAATTAAATACAAATTGCCCAGATATTTTTAATAACATTTTAAAGTATTAGAAATACGATTGGATGACATTATGAAACGTTGTATACTTTAGTTTTGGTGTTTAGTTATTTTCATTAGTTTAGATGAAATTCGTTGTTAAAAATGTTTACATCTTTGAGGCGTTTATACTTTAATTTTGACGGTCAACTATTTTCATCAGTTTGGGTGATTTTTTATATTATTCAAAATCTAGAAACATATATTTTAGAAGAAAACACCAGCATCGGATCATACAAAAAATGCAGTAATGGCGACTGGAATCTGGTTTGACTGTGGTGGTAGGACGATAAGGCGCTTTGGCCAATTATGTATACTTGATACATTGTTTTAATATGTTATTCTACCCTGTCTACAGTTTATGGTACATTTATGAGGAACCATGAAGTCGAATAAAAAAAATAATCGAGTGTTTCTTGTTTATAATATGTAAATTACATCGATATTTCATGTCTTTTTGGGTATCCATAGCATAGTACATAAATGCTAGGTTATGTTTAGATTTTACTGTTACCTATTTTGTTAATATAGGTATACCTTGCATTGAAAACCATGTTGATGATGATGATGATGATGATGATGATGATGATGATGATGATGATGATGATGATGATGATGATGATGATGATGATGATGATGATGATGATGATGATGATGATGATGATGATGATGATGATGATGATGATGATGATGATGATGATGATAAAAAAACGATGAAAAAATTACGATAATGGTAATGATAATTATGATGATGATGATAAGAATAATCTATAATGGAGCTCATTAAATTCCTGTAATGGCTTAAAGAAGCTATCACTTTTCAGTTGTGCTTCTTTGTTTGCTCTATGTTGATTGTAAAAGAAATCATTAAAAGTCTGTGCCAAACAGATGGCAAGTACTACTCTTCGGAAAGAGCTTAATAAAGATTATCATTCTGTTAAGAAATGATTGGGAGAAAGTAAAAATTTGATGAATATAAAAAAAGAGAGATTGGTTCTCTTTTACTAGATAAAAGTGAAAAAGCATTGAATCATACAAATTAGCACAATGACTTTCTTCAAACGGTCTTCTCTTCACTAGAAATAAAAAGAGGTGGAACTACGTAAATACATTTTTTTCATCAAGAAAAAATTATAACAAAAGAGTAAACGATCACTTACAAAAAATCGTAATAAGATTTGAAGGTGTTTTTTTCTTTTCTTTTCTAAACTAGTTGACGGCCCGCGAAATCGCGGTATTAAAAATTTAAACCAATTCCCATGCTGGCATTGATGTTATGTTAACGCCAAATGGTTGATTAAGTGCTGTATTGTCATTGTTTGGGGCAGTTTGCAGTGTAACTGTAGAAGCTGCCTGACTGATATCAGGTGGACGCGTTAGTGGTGATGTAGATCTAGATCTAATCCGTGTGGCTCTATCTTCTTTTCGTGGTGGTGTAGCAGATCTAAAACTGTGTCTACGTTGTGGAGATCTAGAGCTATGTCTGTTTTCACTTTGTCGTAGATCTAGATCTAGATCAGATGGTTGATCAAATTTTGTTTGTGATTGTGATTGTGTGGTTGGGGGAATTTGATTTTGATTGAGTATTGCTGCTACGTATCTGGGTCGTCTTAAACGACGTCTCTTTTCCTTATCTGCCATCGTAATAGATCTAATCTTGATCGAGATCTAAATCTTCCACAATGAAATTTCGCTTCTTGGTAAAATAATTCAGATCTAGTTTGTAGATTATTCCTGAGTCAGTTGTCTTTGTTTTTAAGTGACAGGGTAAGTCTGCGGTGATAACTTTTTTTAAGAATTACTGGTCTCAAGTGCCAAAGTGCACACCGTTTTCTTCTTTGTTTCCCCCCACCCCTCTTAAACGCGCAACTTTCACTAAAAGGAAGAGGAAAGCGATGGACTTAAAAATACACATTCGCCTTTGAAGGAGGGGTACATTGAATTTTTATAAAATATCAAAGGTCTAAAAAACATTCCATTTCAAAAAATGGTCATGTCCCATGATGTATAGTGGTTCATAAAAAATATGTTTTGCAATTTTCGAGTGATTGAGTAAGTCTGTAGAGATGGGCAAGGAGCTTAAGTCTGTAGAGATGGGCTAGGAACGAGGAGCCCACAATGAGCTCTAATTTTTTTTTATAGATTAGTTTTTTTTCGTTGTAGCCAAAAGAATTACAAAAGTTAAAAACACCTTTTAAATCTTTTTATATTTTTATTTGACGAACAGACAGAACAATTGGAGCTGTTTTGGCAATAAACATGCCCAATGTAACAGGTAATTTCATTAGTGGCGACCGCCATTAACACTGCTGCTACATGAGTAGCGGATTTGGCCAGAATTGGATACAATACATTGGCATTGGTCGTACCTTCGCCCATTGAGGACTTTAGAGAAAGTATCGCCAGGGCGTCGGCAAGCGCGGTTTATGTCTTCGCACATTGTCCTGACCAAGGTTGGCTGGTAATAGAAGTAGTTTCCGCGATCTTCTTTGTCACATCTGTAGGTTCTGCAACCTGTGTCGAAATAGTGGCCTACAGGACGGCACTGCCCCTCCACCTCGCAGGCTTCCCGCACAATGCTCCAGCCCCCTCTGTTACAGCGGTATTCGAGACAGTGCGAGTAGCCTGGAATGCTGAAGATTTCGCCATGACGGTAGTGACGACCATGGACCAGGCAGTCGTGGTAGAACGGGTCATAACCGCCACTTTGTCTCTCCTGAATCGACGCTGCTTCAACGGTCGAATCAAATTTCAAAATGCAGAAGCACAGAAATATTGCGAGGAGGCCTGCGCTGTTCTAGAAAAGAGAAATATTATTATTATTATTTTATAATTGTACTCATCGTTGTTTTATTCTTGTTATAACTATCATAAATTTTTTCCACTACATTTATAGTATTATTTGTGGCTGTTTTTTTTTTATTATCTGTCGTCCCTATGATTATTTTTTGAATTTTTTTTAAACATCATAAATATATCACAAACAGTTGGCGTTGTCATTTTTTTCTACAACTCTGCAGTTGGCCTAATATCGACAAACTGACATTTATGACGACAAAAAGGGTATGTGAACAGTTTAGTAAAAGCTGGGTAAATTGGAGGATAACGACTTTAAAAGACAATATGTTTGTAATTTTAGGGGTGATTCATACCATCGTTTAATTATGTTATAATTTCTCTCTCTCTCTCGACTTTCGCTCTACTGTAATAGCTTAACCATCCATTTAAGGCTCAAATTTATATCTTTATAATTTATACGCACAGTTTAGCTCGTCATCCGGACACAATCTGAACTTCCGACGCTCTTTCGTGTACAATAGTTGTGTAGACTTAGGACTATAAATAACTCCTGGCCAAACATAAAAATGGCAAATATCTAGCAATACTCACAGAATTGTTTTAATGATGAGAGATTTTAAATGTCATCGTTATCGTTCATCTTACTTAAACCACTGTAAAAAGACACTAGTACACTATATAAACCGACATGTGTCCTCAGATTTTCTCAATTTTGTTAACGTTACTAGGAGAAGTGCTGTTGTGACAACTTGACTAAAATCATGGTAAATAATGAATACTTTTAAAGTTAATCTAGAAAATATTTTATCACTGTCTCTTTCAGCTAAACTATAATGGTTGTTAGTATAATTATTGCATTTATAAATATTCTTAAATCAAGACTGCCGATTGATATTTTTTTAACTATTCATGCTAGTTTTTTTTTTTGTTAACAGAATGTGCTACTATAATTAAAACGGATTTTGTTCAACCAATCGCAGCAAATTCCAATTTAGCATCTTTTCATTTCCAATATGTGTTAGTTTATCTTGTAAAGGAAAGTCTTAGGTGTAGTGTATACTATTCAGTCAAAACAACCCATCTTTAACTCAATTACCTCTGGTATATGTTTTTAAGTCATCACTAAAATAATTAAAAAGATAGTTGCATATCAGAGAAAAACGTGCCGTTCTACTTTTAAAAAGTAAAATTGTATTTCAGTCATGAAATGTAAAATTTAAAAAAGGGTTTTATTTTCCAACAGTCATTTCTTTTCTATTTAAGACTAAAGACAATCAAAAAGTAAACGTGTCAACTTTTTTTTTAAATATGCTAACAGTAGATGGCTGAATATTATTCAAATATTTGAAGTTTGTAAATTTTATATTTGGAAATACGTGTTGCATTTTAAGTAGTAGTAGTAGTAGTAGTAGTAGTAGCAGTAGTAGTAGTAGTAGTAGTAGTAGTAGTAGTAGTAGTATTGAGTTAAAGATGAGTTGTTTTGACTGAATAGTATACACTACACCTAAGACTTTCCTTTACAAGATAAACTAACACATATTGGAAATGAAAAGATGCTAAATTGGAATTTGCTGCGATTGGTTGAACAAAATCCGTTTTAATTATAGTAGCACATTCTGTTAACAAAAAAAAAAACTAGCATGAATATTTAAAATAGTATCATTATGCAGTCTTGATTTAAAAATATTTAAAACTGCAATAATTATACTAACAACCATTATAGTTTAGCTGAAAGAGACAGATTGACAAAATATTTTCTAAATAACTTTAAAAGTATTCATTATTTACCATGATTTTAGTCAAGTTGTCACAACAGCACTTCTCTAGTAACGTTAACAAAATTGAGAAAATCTGAGGACACATGTCGGTTTATATAGTGTACTAGTGTCTTTTTACAGTGGTTTAAGTAAGATGAACGATAACGATGACATTTAAGATCTCTTATCATTAAAACAATCCTGTGAGTATTGCCAGATATTTGCCATTTTTTATGTTTGGGCAGGAGTTATTTATAGTCCTAAGTCTACACAACTACTGTACACGAAATAGCGTCGGAAGTTCAGATTGTGTCCGGATGACGAGCTAAACTGTGCGTATAAAGTATAAAGATATAAATTCGAGCCTTAAATGGATGGTTAAGCTATTACATTAGAGCGACAGTCGAGAGAGAGAGAAATTATAACATAATTAAATGATGGTATGAATCACCCCTAAAATTGCAAACATATTATTGTCTTTTAAAGTCGTTATCCTCCAATTTACCCAGCTTTTACTAAACTGTTCACATACCCTTTTTGTCGTCATAAATGTCAGTTTGTCGATATTAGGCCAACTGCGGAGTTGTAGAAAAAACGACAACGCCAACTGTTTGTGGCCTACATTGGTTAACTAGTGACATTTAAAGGCATTGTGTTTTGTGGAATAATAAGTAAATATAGATAGGAATTTTGAGAAAGGCATGCTCAAAATGTATTAAGTTGTAAAAATTATGATGTGTTATATTACGTAGAGTGAAATCACGTGGATGACAATTAATGTCGTCGCCTGACACGGGACTCTGGGCGTCCGTCCCACTTGCTGCTAGGGCGAGTTAAGTACATTCATTAAATCCATATACGACTAAATTTGTTTTTCAGCTGTTTTAAAAGATGTCAGTCATTACCAATGCAAATTAACTCGACTTTACACTGAAATCCTTAGTTCTCACAACATGCTCTAGACTTTAAGCCCTATCACTGCTCGCGTTCAGCTTCTGAGTATTAATTGGTCAGACCTTTTTCTATCTATTCTTGCTATACGCCTACGCTGTATGGTACTCTTGTTAAAAAACGGGAACATTTTTAAATTAATTGGCCTGTTTCCAACTTCCATTTAGTTCTCAGGGACACAATTAACATTGTGACGCGATTGCTTTCTTGCGTAGTCTGAGGAAGTGCCCTGTGTCTTTTCAGGGAAATTCTAAATTAACTTGGAGTTTAACAAAGTAGTATCTGTATTTCGTGGGTACAGAACCAAAATGACGTATCTCGTAGTCATGACATTTCAAGAAACGAGAAAAAAAAACTTTATTTTTGAACGGATGGGCATATCGATGTGTTTTTTTCTTTTTACACGCAAGTATTTAAACGTAAGTCATAAGTTATGTTAATACTATGCGTAAAACTACCACAGTTATCTCGCACAGAGAGTTACGACTTTTTTTGTGAACCAAAAAGTCGTAACATGAGTTACGGCTGTCATATACAATGAGGACAAAATGTCACAACTCCTGTTTCGACGTTTCGCTAGCAAATTTAATGTGAATGATAAAAGTGTATCGTATCTCTTTATTGAACCTGTTATACCTAAATTGATGTAAACCATTCACTATGAAACAACCTCCCCATTACTGGAATGAAAATATAGACTTACTTGTAAGTATCAAAAGCTTTAATGGTCATTTTATTCGTGCATTAAGATTACTATAAGTGTCCGTAGGATGATCGCTTACAAAGAAATTTATATGCCAATGTCAATCTACATGCACATTATAAAATTTCTGTCGTGTGGTTCAGGCGGCCTCAATTTGAGGAGAGTAAATAATAATAACCATTGTCTGCCTATCGTAAATGATACCAAGGATAGGCATTTTCTCTTGCTATGTCTTCAGTCCCACCTTTTCGTGTGCTCCTACTGTCTTGTGTTTGGCTTCTTACACTCACACCCCTACTTCCCTCGAGACCTTATGACGCCTCGTTCTTTTATATGAAGCGATCTGTATGGTCGGACGCATTGAGCCTGGAGGTGGAAGTGGACTATTCTGCGGGCTATAGCCAGCTACCACGTACTCTTTCGCCCTGTTTTTCCTCCAAAGAACCACGAAAAAATGTCAATTCCTAGATTGATTTGAGGGGGGGGAGAGAAAGATAGAGGGGATATACAGTCAGACATACAGACAAGCTGACAGCAACTCAGACACAAAAGTAGATAAACGCATGAGCAAAAAGTATGAAGAAGAACATGTGTGAGATAAAGACACACACATAGAGAGAGTGAGAGAAAGATACAAAGTAAAAAGAGGTGAGAGATAAATGGACAGGTTGAGAAAAGAAAAGAAAGAGACAAATTAATAATCAAACCTAAGAATAAAGACAAAAAATTTTTTAAACATTTAATCCATAGCTAATTACAAAGGTTTAAAGAGAGCATGATCTGTCTAAAACGCCTCTTATAGTTTACAACAACAAAAAATGATACCTGAATTCCTTTCGCTTTTTAAAAAATAATTCCAAGCTGAATTAATTAATTTTATTTAGCGGAAAAATTACTGAAAGTTAATGTCCTTTGGCAACTTAAGTCATTCTAGAATAATGAAAAAATAAGTTCAGTTCATTCTCGAATAAGGAATAAATAATTAGTTTCAAAAGTTTTCAAGTATATTAAAATTAGAATTTTACTGTCAGAGTTATACTTATGAAATACCGTTAAGCATAAGTATGATTGATACAAAGCAAAAGATATGTTACAGTGTTCATATATCGCACCTTTAAAATGAACGCTTGAGGTTTCAGAGTACAACTTGTGCCTGCAAACGCCAACCATCTAGCTATCCATCTTATCCGCTGATTACTCAACGATATTAAACATCGCCATGTTTGCTTTGCTAAATTACATGGAACGCACTTGGCTTCTTTTATACTTTTCTTTGCATTATGATTTGACACTGGACGACTGGATCAACATTAATCCAACACGATTTGCTGCAGATTAATCTTAAACACCCACAACATTTACTTTATTGCTTTTATTCCTTCCATCGATGCAATGTGTAAGGAAAAGAGAAATAGAGCGAGCCAGACAAAGAGAAAGAGAAATAGAGCAAAGGAGAGAGGAAAACAGAAAGAAAGAGAGAGACAAGACAAAATTACACAGAGGTAGATGGAGACAGTTACAAAGACAGGCGGAAAGAGAAATAGATTGTAGTTTAGAAAACTGACGGACCAAATCGATAATTTAATTTTTTTTTTAGCAATGGATGCGATATTGATAAATGTCAGCAATTAGTCTAAAGCATAATCCTATGAAACAGATGCAGAAAAATATACTGAAAGATTTATCGGTTACATTTTTAGGGAGAAAAACGTCATATTATTTTCTGCAACATGTTTCAATATCAATCCAAAAGACTAAGGTGTAGGCCTGAATGATCTATTGATACAAGTATTATTATAATTATTGTTATTTATATTATTTTTGTTTTCATTATTATTATTATTATTATTATTATTATTATTATTATTATTATTATTATTATTATCATTATTATTATTATTATTATTATTA
>RQTK01000004.1:593246-611994 GCA_003991915.1 Elysia chlorotica | reverse complement strand
AATAATAATAATAATAATAATAATAATAATAATAATAATAATAATAATAATAATAATAATAATGATAATAGGCAATTACTTGTAGGGCGTTTTTTTTTCATTTTTATTACACACAACGTTATGCAAAGCTCAGATCAATCACTTTGTCCAACCATTTCTATATTTTATTAACCTAGTATTGAATAGTGGACGAAGAATACAAAAATAATCTTCTTTTTTTTTTAAATACATTGTCACGTGTCTGTTAATAAAAGCTTGATGGTCAAAACAAAAAAACAAAACAATAAAAGCTACTTTCCCATTACGTAGCTCCTAAACTACTTAAAACGTAATGATGGAATCAGTTGTGTACTCATTATTTTTTACAACATGTAAAGAACTAAAGATATAATTCACATAAAATATCGTTCCGTGACATTTGGAATGTTTATTTTATTAGAAAATCGCACCATCTTATAAAATTATCTTTTTTCCTCTAATAAACACACACACGCTTTTTTCTTTTATTCAGAACGTATAACATTAAACGAAAATACTTTAAAAAATGTAACTAGGATCACCTTCTAAATATAAACAAAATTTCAGCTATCGTAAATGATAAAATAAATAATTATTGAATTCAAAATAACATAAAACAATCCATATTTTTTTGTAATTATCACAAAAAAGTGCAGGTAGCAAAATGGAAAGAAATTGTAGTACAAGAAAATGTATTTTAAACACATCAAAATAATATGATTGTTTTTTTTTCCACAATTAAATAAAAAATATGTCATTTTTTATATTGATAGATTATACAGCAGGAATTTTCTTAATACGTTAGTGTCACTGTTATTAATTTTGTGTGTGGTGTTGGGCTATATTTGGTGATTTTTTATAGGGGCCATAAAAAAGACTCCGAGGCAGTAAATAATTATCCTAAATCCATAAGACCTAAAAATTTTCGAAACGGTTTTCGAAACCACACAAGTGTTTTGTGACCTTGAACTTAGTCTTTTAAGGCCAAGGTCAGAATGTTTTGCGTTGTCATCAAATAACTTGGAAACCAACATATTTAGCTCAAAATAATAACGAGAAAATGTGTAGACAATTTATTTTGCTTTCAGAAAGTATCTTGTTCTAATATCCTCACACATAAATTAAAGGAAGTGGCTATTTACCCGTATTTTTATCTTATTAGAAAATCGCACCTCCTTATAAAAATACCTTTTTACTCTAATACATACACACACACACTTTTTTCGTTTTATTTACAACGTATAACATTACACAAAAATACTTTTAAAAATGTAACTAGGATCACCTTCTAAATATAAACAAAATTTCAGCTATTGTAAAAGATAGAATAAATAATTGTTGAATTTGAAATAACATAAAACAATCCATATTCCTTTGTAATTATCACAAAAAAGTGCAGGTAGCAAAAAGGAAAGAAATTGTACTACATGAAAATATATTTTATACACATATATATTAAAATAATATGATCGTTTTTTCCCACAGTTAAATAATATAGTACCGCCTTCTGATTTAAACAGATCATAACATGGCTCTAACTGGTGCAGCTTTCAGAACCAATTATGAATAGGCCTAATAGTTGGACCACCAAGCAATTCCAAACCAAGACTGCCGGAGGAATAGCCAGCGGATAGCCTTTTGGCTATTTGTCCGGTTACCGGAGGAATAGCCTTTTGGCTATTTGCCCGGTTACCGGGAAAATAGACACTTCCTAAATTAAACCGGTTGTAGCAGATTCGTGCAACATAAAAAGTTGACATAATTTTCACCATTGCAAACACAAAAAGAATGACACATAAAAAGCTCCCACTCAGATCTACGTTCCAGAATATTATATCACGGAATCAGATACAATCGTTTTCCTCTAGATATGTTTGAGCAAAAAAGTACACTTTTCGTGAAATCACACTATCGTGAGGATTTCTTTACATATCACTAACTTCTAACTTAAGATAAAAGTACCAAGCTAAGTATAAAATAAAAAAGTGTTTTATATAGTTGGAAATGTTTTTTTCTTAATATTTAAGATAATGATCACTGGTATAAAACAAGTTACAGGTTTGTGGAAAACACCCAAAGCGTGAAATGTATACCCTCCCTTTCTTTACACGGTCGGCGCGATTGTCCCGCAACACACTGGATGTTAAATGTGTGTGATATAATTAGTTTAGAACTTGACCTTTCACATAGTGTAATTTTCAACCCGAATAAATAGTTACATATATGAAAAAAATCTTCTAGCATTGCGCTTAAAACTTTTGTGTCAATACTTCAGATATATAAGAAAAAAAAGTCTGACTGTGATGGAAAGCCAAAAACAATAACGCGAGGCTAACACCGTAGATATTTCTCAGTACATATTGTTCCTCACATGCCTTTTAGCAAACTTTAAATATCCCCCCCCCCTAGCCTTTTGCCACAGCCTTCATAGACAAGACTTTTCCCTTTCAGATGAAATTTATGAAAAACATACAACATAATAGTTTGAACTGGAGAACATGGCATATTAAGGACGTATTGTTGTTGTTGCCCTTACTTTGTAAAACTGTTAACAAACAATGCGTGTTCCATGTTTTGCTTTATTTCTTAGTTAACAATCGTTGTCCAAAAGGACTTTGAGAACCGGTCTATTGCCTAGTACTTGTTGAGAACTACTGAAGTGTCTAATAAAACAATTGACCGCGACTTTGCAAAATTTTTACCATCCGTTTCTTTATACCTTTCTTTACCGAGTTGTTCGAGAAATAATACACAAATGGATTTAAAGCTGATCCGACATATGCAAGCCAAAGAGAGGCTCCAATGATGGGATCTGGTACCACTGCAGGACCAAGGTACGGCATGATAAGCATTGTGACCCAATATGGACACCAAGTCCCTGCAAAACACACGATGATGATGGAAATAGATCGGGCCGTACGGAAGTCCTCCCCTAAAAACCCATGTTTGTGTGTTTTGAGATGATGTACTTTTTTCTGTGTTCTCTTCTTTTCAAAACGGGCCACAAAACTGCCATTTTGCAAAGAGGAATGCGGTGAACGGCTGTCATCCACAGTTGACGGTTTGCACACCTGTTTCAAATGCACATCTTCTTTACTCATTTTGCTTTTCTGGGAACAATTATTGCTACATACTTCTACTTCAAATGTACCTTTATCACGAAAACCATTTTCTGAAATCTCTCCCATCTTGTCAATATGAACAGACGATGATAAACTGAATGTCACATTACATTTTGATGATGTCTTTATATTATTGGCCGTTATGGCTTTTACCGAAGCAAAAAAGGAATTTTGTTGCAGTTCACTTATTTGACACAATGATGACCACTTTTGAAAGCTACACGACTGCAAGGGACTGGGAGGTATTGTAAGATGTGGACACGAATTAATTTTGCGCAGTCTTTCCTTCCTTGTCTTATCTCTGTATGGATATTCCACTCCTGCATAAAACGTCCTATGATTTATAAATGTATCCAGACCTGGGCTAGGTTCCGACAGTTTTGAATATGTAGGGCAAGGCTCCCTGAAGTTGATTACGTTAGAGCTTTTGGGATTAGATTCGGCGGATTTTTCTCCACCAGTGTGTCTCTGATCCTGTGATTGCTCCCCCATCTTCAAATCTATTTCTGAAACTTTTTCATTAGAAGCGGTCCTTGGAGAAGACAACGGTGCTGAGGTGTTTGAAGTGTAAGAACCAAGTGTCACAAAGCTCATTCTATCTTTGTGGAACATAGCGGTGCGGTAGATCTGAGCGTAGCAGAAGCCCATGACCAGGCACGGGAGACCGAACATGATGCTGAAGGTGACGGTGCTGAACTCCTTGTTTGGTATCATGGTGCACACGTGAACCTCCAGGCCATGCAGGCAGGCGTACAGGTCGTCCTGACCCAGACGGTGCCAGTGGGACAGGATGGGTAAAAAGCTGGAAAATATAGAGGGAAATGTAAGCTTTCAAATAGCCATGCCTTTCTGTTTACAAAGTTTCCGTTTTTAAAAATAAAAAGGTAACTTCTACGTATAAACGGAATATAAGCAAACCAGTTTTATCTTCACAAACATATTTCATGAAAAAGAATTATAATGACTAGAGCCATCGAGCTATCATTTGATTAACTTCAAACATGAATTTTGTGAGTTTTCGATTGTGCCAACTAGAAATGTTATGAAGACTTCGGTGAAAGATTGCCAAATGATAGTTGGCTCTGTGGAATGTGAAACCTCAAGATAGATAGAGAATAATATTGGATGATTAGGCAACGTTTCATTAGACATCCTGATTTGAGATTTTAATTTGCCTTTACTGAAACGCCCCCCCCCCCCCAAACCTGTATAATTGGCTTATAAAGATTGTGCAGGTAATCTAAAAGAGCTATATCAACATGATAAATAGGGTATGGCAACTGTTGTCTTTCTAGAAATATTATGGAAACATTCATAGTAAAAAGATAAATAAATATTATTTAGAGAAGCTTAATCTTTGTGTACACCAGAGATAAGCTTTACACGAAACTAGCTCTATACAAACACACCAATACAAAAATATCCCAGTTTTCTAAGATAAGATACCTAATGTATGAAGTATTTATGTTATTATGGTTTAACGCATACATAATAATAAGGTTATTCCATCAATAAAAAGAGTACTTTTTTCCAGCATAAGAACGATTAAGATATTTAAATCCAAGCTAGCGAGGTAAAATTGTCATGTGAAAAGCAGCCAATGCCCATGCAAAACTAATCTGGGCAACTGAATTCCAGAAAGGATCAGCACTTTTTTCTGATCTTTGTCAATCAGGGACTATTATGTTTTTTTTAAAGAAATGCATAACACACATAGCGGTATTTATCGTAACGATTCTTTCTACTTAACAATACAGTTTGGTAGAGACTGGGCGTTATATTTAGTAAGTTAATTTTTTACACCAATGTGATTTGTTTAGTATCAACCTTTCATCTAAATGTTGTTTACATCTGCTATATTCATATTCATGATTTTCTAAAACATGAACCAATGACTACCTACAAATCAATTTAGAGCTTCAAGTGTTAAATCAAACACCCTGTTTACGATAAGTTGTTACGCTTTGCAAAGAGCGATACGATCTTGCAACCCCCCCCCCCTCTTCGCCAAGAGCGGAAGGCTATAAGAATTCCTTTGTTCTTGCCTCTGCCAGAACCATATCAATCAATTTGTAGCATTCTCTGCCTAAATCGACCTGAATGCCATCTGTCCGAATGATATGAATGGAAAACTGTAACATACAGATTTAACAAAAAGAGAAAGAATGTGTGAGAAAGCCGAGGGAGAGAGGGAGAGAGAGAGGGAGAGAGAAAGAGAGAGAGAGAGGGAGAGAGAGAGGGAGAGAGAAAGAGAGAGAGAGAGAGTGAGAGAGAGAGGGAGAGAGAGACAGACAGAGCAGACAGACAGAGAGAGCAGACAGACAGACAGACAGACAGACAGACAAACAGACAGACAGACAGACAGAGAGAGAGAGAGAGAGAGAGAGAGAGAGAGTGTTAGAGAGAGAAGGAAGATGGTCAAAGAGTGTGTAGTTATCAAAACTTTTTTTTATTATTATTGTGTACTTGTCAATGTGAAGACTGCTGTTGTTGCTGGTATATTTAACCAAAATTACGCTTGTGGGTGAACGAAAAGTTGTGTTTTCTTATATTAAAGTTAAAGTTACTTTTCATAAATTAAGTCACTTTAAAAGCATATTATATCCCAATAATGGCAGTTTCATTTCAGTTAGGTACTTAAATAAAAAAAGAAAATCATAACATCAAGGTTGTCTGTCGTGAACATCAATTTGCTGCATAAAAAAGTTATCATTTTTCCTACTGTGTTTGATAACACATTTAACTTTACATTTGATTAGCAATTGATGCACGCTTTTTATTAAACTTGGAACGTGCACTAAAATAGGTAAATAGGTTAAGTTTAGCTCCAAATTAAAAAGAAAATTTATAAACGTGTATAATATTCAAACCTGAATAGAAATGGCAGAGTCCATGCGCCCACTACGGAAATGACCAGATACTTCCGACCCATCCTTACATACTTGAATGGGTAGCAAATAGCCAGGTAACGATCCCCGGCAAGGCACACAATGTGCAAAATACCTACAAAAGTGAAAAGTAATAAAATATAATTTGATTAAAAATGTATGTGAAAAATATAGTAAAGTTTATTAAAAGCAACGAGCCTAAAACAAGACAATTATATATGTATCTATCTAGTTTAAACAATTTAACCAAATGCATACCATTTTCCTCAAATATCTAATGCTTATATTTTTATACGCATACACGTTGCAAAAGGCTTTTCACTCCTTGTATATCATCTGTAAGAGACATGCATTTCATGAAACACTTGAAATGGACCAATTGTCTTTAATACTCTTCAAAGTTCGCCTCAATACAAATGCAAGTGTTGAAATTGCTAGTATTTCTCTTTATTACTTACATAAAACCGATCAATAACTGGTGGGATTGAGCTAGAATGACTTTAGCAGAAAGCAATGGTTACCGCTTAAGCTGAAGTAGAGGTCCGCCGAGGTGAAGACTTCGCACAGAGTGTCGGATAGGGTCCACACATCTTCGGTCAGCATAGTGACCACACTCTGCAGCTCCCCGCACAAAGCAACCAGGATATCAGAGGCGGCCATGGACACGACCTCTCAAAAATAAAAATCAGGGCACAGTTGATAACCAAGCGTTTAATTTTAAAGTGAATCTATTTGACTATTATTTTACATCAAACCCGTTATATTTGAGTCTGTGTACTAACGAATTTATGAAGGATTATATGACAATATTAATAACCTATTTATCAACTTCACTTTACTGTAAACACGAAACGAAGGCTTCAAAGAGTACTCGTGTTGTTGTTGTTGTTTTTTAATTAAAAAAATAGTACACGTATTTGGAAAATGTCTGATATGAAATAATGACAAAACATATTATTAGACTTGTAATCGATCTGTCTTAAACACTGAATTGTGTCTTTGTAACAATTCATTAAATAATACTTGTGTATACAGGCTCTCACGACAAAGACTTCAATATTTTATGTTAGCTTTGAAATGATGCAGCTAGTTGATCAATAAAATTTCTAACGTTGCCCCCATGTTCCTAACGTTTCTATGTACAATATCATTAATATATCTTCGCCTGAAACATGACTAGCTTTGATAATAAAAGAAGCACTGACTCACCAGCGCCCTCGTTATCTTCTTCAAAGGTTTATCAACAACAACTGTGAGGATAACAAATGCATTGCCCATCACAGTAATGATGATGAGGAAGATGAAAGCCACGGCAATGGCATGTCGAGTGGCGGTGCTGTAAAGTGTAGGGGTATAGATAAAGTCGCTTCCTTGCAGGTCATGGCACCAGGCTAACGAGTGCTCGGTAGTGTCCATTCTCACGTTACTCCTTGTGTAAGGCAGTGGAGACGTAGAATTCCAGCCGGCATGATCTGAAAAATAATAAGTTTTATTTAAAGAGTTACACAAAAACTATGAGTTTTTTTTTTCAAGTAACGCTTTGGAGTAAAAAAACAAACAAACTAAGACGGACATAGACCGTTTTGAAAATGGGAAACTTTTTGTCGTTTTCTACCACGGCATGGTGAGGTAGTTAGGAACTATCTGGTCAAAGTTGCACAACAATAAAGACATATACATGTTTTTTCTAATTCTTTTTTTGTTTATCTAACAATGAAATATCCTAATGAGATTTTTTTAAGCGGGGTAGTCAGTGACGTCAGAACGTGGTAGAACGTTTGTTCGCGTAATTCTGGAGCACCTCACTTTAACCAACATAATTAATTACTCAAGTCAAAATTGATATTCACGTTGTTCTAACTAGGGTAATGACAAATACTAGTGTAGTTTGCGATCAAGTTAGTTATTGTCTGAAACTGGCGCTAACTAGGTCTGTAGTTTAAGTCATTATTTCACTTCTAACTTGACCTAGTCAACGTTCTGTATTATATACATTTTCAAAGATTAGCCACAACGCAAAGCGAAGACAAGGCAGATCTACAAGAAGATGGATAGACGACAGGATGGTTCGCCCAAGATAAAGAGCTCTTCAGGCAGATTATACGGGAAGCTGCGTCAGACACTACCGACAAGCCAGCATGATGATGATGATGATGATGATGATGATGATGATGATGATGATGATGATGATGATGATGATGATGATGATGATGATGATGATGATGATGATGATGATGATGATGATGATGATGATGATGATGATGATGATGATGATGATTAATATCATTATGATGAAGATGGTGATGATAATGATAATGATGATGACCCACACCTCCTTGGATTATTATTAGAGTGCATGCTGAATTTTTACTGCGGTAGAAAACAATCGACATGCCGTATGCTATTGTGGGTCATGACAAGGATTGATCTTAAAAAAAATGGTTCAACGCTGTTTGAGGAAAAGAAAATTTGGATTTTGTATTGATTTAAAACGAGAAATTTATTTTCCTACATTTTAGATGATGCATTGGAAGAAGCAAGTTTATAGATGAATTTGTCTTTTTACTCTTGTACCCATGTGCACCTATAACAGAAAATACAGACCTTGTTATCTAAAGAGTGAAAAAATACCGCAATGTCACTAAAGCAGCTCACCTTTAGTTGCATAACTTGTGTCATCGCCCAGACTGGTGTTTTTACCATCCACAAATATAGTTGGTCCGGACATCCGAATCAGTAGAGTGTTGTCAGAATGTTCACATGCCACTCAATCGATTATCCTAAAAGCTGTAATAATACAAATATATTTTATTGTAAATTTATAATTTTCACTTCGATTTGTAGTGAATGGTAACCTATTTCTAAAAAAAGAGAAAAGCATCACTTACGCATTATAACTATACATGTCCCATAGGTTATTTTTAATGAAGTGTGTGGGACAGATTCTGTTTTTTTTATGTGAAAGACGCTCGAAGCACATTATTTATCTTAGCTCGAATGAGTTAAAATAATCTGCTAGACAGCATATAACACTAATAGTCTCAAGGAATTGAACTGAACTGAATGTTTACCCTTTAGCAAACATTTAAATCTTAAAAAATAATTCCAAGCTGCTCTTTACTTTCATAACAATTATTAATTATGATTCATACACAAATCAAACATAATATTAGAACACACCCACCAATTACATGTCAAATAAATAAAATGATGCTTCGCTAGGGGTCATGGTATCCCCGCCCTGTCTCATCATCTTGTGGCAGCACATAAAATTGTCAGGCGCCAGTCTTAAGACCCGTCTAAAATATAGCCTACACACTGCTTACGTTTGACGTTACCAATTCAACGAACGAACCCAACGAATTAGCAATAACACAGGTATTTGATTAATGTTTTTTTTCAGAATTGACGTTGCTCTAATCGACAGTATTTTCTGGCTTTCAAATGTATAAACTTTATTTATATTCTTTTTACCTTTAACCAAACGTTTGAAGCTTCAAGAAAAGGTTTAGATTGATGAGTCTATGCACCATTATCATTCCATTCAACGCAAAGCATAATCACACGTAAAAGAAGATTGCATCCTGCAAGAAATACAAGTAATAGAATCTTTAAAAGAGTCTGTAGACTAATCATGCAACACACTGAGAATTAATCAAATCCACTGCCCGTGCTCAAACCAAAACCTGCTGGCAGAAAATTGTTTATTGTGGCGGCAGGTGGTGATGTTGCTATTAAGAAAAGAGGTGATGAGCGAACCTGTTAACTCGTGAACCAGTAACCACTGAGCTATGCTAGCAGACAACAGGGCCAACCTGCCAGTGACGGAGCTCGTTAATTTCTTTCAGCTCTACTGGCTCTTGGTGGATTAGCCAAACCTAGCCTACTTAGTCATGTCGAGATTCTTGTTTCACCCTACAATTGTAAAAAGGTGTTTGGAAAAGGAAGTTCGTAACAAGATAAGTTTTTAGTAATTGGTAAATAAGCCCTTTTATTATAGGAATGAGTATCACTAGAATCCAGTAATGGGCCCCTTGTAGAACGCCGATGTTACTGTTATTAACTTACAGTTTTGCTCAATTATCTCGCGAAAGCATCTGCGGCATCTTTTATTATAACACGGCAAAGCCTACTAACCTCTTCGTATCAGTAACACATACTTTGAAACCACTTTATATTCCTTCCGGCCAGGTTTTTTTAATGAATATAACACAAACCTGGGTCTGTTCTTAAATTTTGCTTGGCGAGGGAAAAAAAAACAAGGCTCTTTAAAAGTCGGACTGCTTAACGCTGTGTTTTGAAAAGGTATAGCCTTAAAAAAATAAGAGACATTTTCATACAAAGAATATATATGTATTGGATAATGGTGTTTTTTATAAACTGTCGAAATATGAAGTTCTTTAAAAATAAAGGTATGATTTTAAATGGGGCGTACTTTATACTATTTATTGCTGGATTAAGAAACCGCGTGTAATGCGTTACATTTCATGTGTGCATCTGGCCAACAGAATGACCTTGATAAGAAACGCGAAATATAGAAGAACACAGGCAATGACACATCTCGGTGAGTTATGGCTTTTCCTTTTTTCATTTGCATGTAAGCAGATGAATAAGTAGACTAAGGACCACTTACCTAGTTCCTGAACAAAGCAGGGAGTTTTATTTATACTATACGCAGGAATTGAAACTGAAATATTCTATGTGAAAACAATCGACCAAGAGATTTTAATATAATTGTGATAGTCAGAATGTGTTTATTATTACGAGTATATTATTTTTCTTAAGTTTATTAAGAATTGGCACTATCAATCTTAAACTGCATATTCTTCTAAGGAAGAGCAATTTCCATTTTTATGCTCAGAAATACTTACATATTATGACTTTTAAATATCAGCCACATGCATGTACAAAATGTTTCCTCTTTTCTCAACTGTTTATACGGATCTAAGAATGTCGTCGTCTCCTTTGACTTCATAATGATCAATTATTTATCCGCATTGAATGAAATGTATAGACCTAACATAATTATGCATGTCGCCGCTTACTGAAAAGAAAACACGTAACACACGACCTCTGTGGGAGAAAGTTGAGGTTATTAAATATCATCATAGATAAAAAGTAATGTCAGAAAGAAAACAAGCTGAACTTGCAAGGGCAAGGCCTATGTCAGACAAAGAATGAACATGTTTGGAAAACTGGCTAACCATGCATGCATGACATTCAAACGTGGTAACAAGACGTCGCAGCGATGATGACTGAAATAAGTATTTATTGTGGAGCAGCCTAAAAGACAGTCTATTTTGATTTTGTTAAAACGTGAAATTGTTTAGCACTATTTTCCCCACCTCCCTCTCACAAACTATGTTCCCATATATGTTAAACTATCATTTAAAGTCTATCTTTACCCTCTCCATCTCTCTCTCTCTCTCTCTCTCTCTCTCTCTCTCTCTCTCTCTCTCTCTCTCTCTCTCTCTCTCTCTCTCTCTCTCGCCATATTTCCTATTCCCTCTTTCTGCTGCTTACTCTTCCTTACCCGCCATTTTCATGCAAACACCCAACAATTACATCTTTGATACTCTTCCTTACCCGCCATTTTCATGCAAACACCCAACAATTACATCTTTGAACCTAATACAACCTTGTGGTTTCTCGTCCCGAAGAATGATGATTCTCATTATTCAGTCCAAGAGATCCCAAGCACTACACTAGGCTTTTAACTAGCAAACAATCAGCATTCTAAGGCTTAGTCTCAAGGGAATTTGGTCATGACACGGTAAACAGTTTAACGAAAAAAAGCATTAATCACAGACTACTTAGTACCCACAGTGGTAAAAACAAGTGCGCCGTCTGTCTATCTGTCTGTTTGTCTGTCTGTCAGTGTCTGTCTGTCTGTCTGTCTGTCTGTCTGTCTCCCCCCCCCCCGTCTGTCTGTGTGTGTATGTCTTTCTGTCTGTCTCCTCTTTCTCTTTCTATTTCTCTCTCTCTCTCTCTTTCTCTCTCTCTCTCTCTTTCTTTCTCTCTCTCTCTCTCTCTCTCTCTCTCTCTCTCTCTCTCTCTCTCTCTCTCTCTCTCTCTCTCTCTCTCTCTCTCTCTCTCTCTCTCTTCCTCTCCATGACTGTGCGTGACAGAGTCTTGGTTCGTTTTCTCAGCATCGTTAAGCTCTAGCCCAGGAACATTAGTACACGTAGCTCAATCAGTTAAAGCTCTGGATTTAGAGTGGGAAGTCCATAGTTCAAATCTCAGCTGGAACCCTTCGTCTCCATACATGAATTTCAATAAAACCTGAGAGAGGTATATCAAACCAAAAAATACGAAAACCAAAAGCCTACACATCTATTACACCAGTATTTACAATATTTAAATGTATATCGGCTAATCTTAAGTCACCCCTTCAATGTAAACCCATTAAGGTAATTTAATGTGGTTTACTTTTTACTGTACCCGCTAACCTAGCAATGATTTCTATATTGTTTTTTAATGTTTTAAAATGTGTGCACGTGTCTATCATGTATCTATCATGCGTCTATCATGCGTAATTGATTTCTAGCAGTTCTTCACAAAGAGTGGGAGCATAGCAATATAGTATTATGTAGATATACAAATAAGCTGATATGTTATGGATAAACGAAATTCAAAATAAAATTAATGTAATAACCAAAGAAAAATCATTTCCGGATGAAAGCAGGTTATTTGTATGTCCTCCAACTGTTAACACCTCGATACTATAAATAATTAAGCTCTTTAATATTTCAACAAAAATATTCCAAAGATAAGGATTGCAGGAAGAGAAGGCAAGAGGTAAAAACACTGCTTAAAACCTGTGTTGTCCAAAACTAAATGTTTCGATACATTATTTTTACAGAGCATCTCTTTTAAAACAATTTACACGTTCTTACTTCAATCAGGAAAACTTGTACTTTAGTTAAACAATTTAGATTCTATTATCATGAAAATGAACTCTTATTTTCATCACCAATTAGTGGCAGCGACGCAAGAACCTCCGATAATGATAGTGTTTGTCTTGTGTGACCTCATGTCCCTTTTGTCACAAGTCCACAGTGTCAACGCGAGGACAGTAGCCCCTATGTTAACACCAACAAATGTGCCTCTATTTTTAGGTCAGCGATTTATGTAGAGGTAATTCACATTAGTTTGTGGTTTTACCATTCCTAATCTTCCCTTTTATATACCGGTAATTAAGTTAGGATCAGAGTTAAATAAAAATGGGGTGGCTGTAATCATGATTGATTGTTAAAGGCTGTTAGTTTTAGAACGACTTGACAGCAGCTAGGAGGCTAGTAGGAAATAATGGTAAAGAAATAACGATGTCTACAATTCCTATCATTAAATCTTTTGCTAACTAGCCATCTAGTGATCTTGTTTGTAACAAGCCTTTGAAGAAGTAAATGAAATTAGATAGTTAAATTTCGTTGTTCAAAAGTTGCTTCACTAGATCTAAATTTCCTGGGAGGGAAGGGGGATTACAAATTGAAATAAAAATAGGTATACCATGTGTTGACTTAGCTAAATCTAAATCATAATTTTAATTTTTATACAACTAATCGGCCAGTCAGGCACTTGATTTGCTGCTCGGATGACAACAATCTTATGTTCAAAATGAGTGTATTTTTGAAACATAAAATTAATATGGGCATAATTTTAAAAGGCTTAAAAAGGAAATGTAGAATAACCATTGAAAATTAACGCTCGTAATTTTTTTTTTCTTATTCAGACGAACATTGACAAATTCGATAATGAACAAACTATTCAACAAACGAAAGTAAAACATGGAATTGCAAAAAAATGTATAATCACGGTAAATGGTTGCATTTGTTAACAAAATATTATCATCTACTTTATACGATGTCCCATTTAACTGTACACAGATATCACCATTTTGACGTTAGTTTGACAACGAATGAACGCATGATTATTTTTTTTTTCAGAAACAAATGAAATGGACACTTTACTGAGAAAGCCGCTCGTATGTGAATCGGAATAATGGATGAATCGACTAACATGTTATAATGCTTCTGTTTGCTTAAAACTGTTCCTATTAGATCTGATTAATTAATTTAAACTGATCACACGGAACAAGGAGACAAAGAGTCTTGACGTTGCTTCCTTTTAACGTTGCTATAGTAACTGATTCTCCACAGGCATTGCAGTTCATTGTCAGTGAAAAGCAAGAGGATTTTAAGTGCAAGGATTTTATCTGCGTTAGATCAATGCTGTTGTGATTGAGAGTCATGCTGTATGAGTTTAACTAACGACCTTTGCTACGCTGTGGAATTTTTTAGTGTGATTAATTGAAAAGGCAAGACATGAAAACTATTTGTCTGCTTTTGTTTGTCGAGCTTTCACGCGAGCAGGAAATGCATTACAGCACGGGATACTTGAATCCTGGGCAACACACTTAGGTTTTATAGAATGCGATAACACAGCAATACTATGTATCTCGGTGTATCGACAGGGGTATACTTTGTCGCTTATATATTTCCAGACGATCTATGTTATTTTCTCTCCTAGTTATAGTTCAATGTAGGAGTAAAATGATTAGAGAAAAAAGACGCAAATAAATATTAAAAAAACGTGTTATTCTTATTTGAGGAAAAAAAAAGTGAAAGAGAGAGAGAGTGAGAGAGATAGATAGAGAGAGAGAGAAAGAGACACTGAGAGAGACAGACATATACAGACAGACATAGACAGAGAAAAACAGAGAAGAGACAAGAGAGAGATATAGAGAGAGAGGGAGAGAGAGACGAGAGAGACAGGAAAAGATAGAGAAAAAAATGAGAGAGAGAGTGACGGACAAGGAAAATTCTATAGAGCGAGAGACAGAGAGAGAAAAAGAAGTTGATTTTTACAAATTGTAGACAAAACTTAAAATAGAAGGGTCTTCATTCAAATCAGTGTAATCTATGAAGTAACAATTAAAAAAAACTCACCCCCCCCCCAATATCACAGACAATGGCATCCAGTCGGTTTTTGTTTTTTTAATCCTGTAACGTTCAAAGGTTTATAATCGCTATAACATCAGTTTCTTCCAAAAAATTGGATTTGGATATCATTTTTACTTAAGTTACCTGATATCAACCTGATATTTTAATTTTAAACATCACAAATTTGTAACTTAACACATAACATGTAAAAAGTCTCATAAACCGAGTGCCCATATCCATAGAGATAAATAATAGAGGCCAGTCTAGCCTTAGAAGGATTTTTTAAAATAATGGGAAAAGTACATTACATAATCAGGTAATTTTTTATTTATTTTATTTTGTATGTCTTGTTTTGGTTACTTACACAAAATTATTTTTCAACAAAGACAGAATAGCATGTCTTATGCTCAACAGGTAGAGGGCACGCGTTATAATCTGAAGGTCCAGGTTCAAAATCTGATTTCTAGTGGCTGGATGGGTGTCAGGACGATGTGGCTGATTGAGACATAGGTACCACGAGGGTCAGCGCGCTAAGTTATCTTGGTTTTTTTCATAGAATTGCCTATTAGCTGACGATGAATAAACAAACTGTAAAACAATGTAATACGAAAAGAAAAAATAAATTGCCAACAAGAGCGTATAATTTATCATAGATTTCAAACGTACAATTGCTTATTATCAAAATAGAAAAAAACAAAAATCTTTTAAAAAAATGTACTTCTAAAGTTAGTACTACTTACATGATTTGACCCAATACAAATTCAGTCGTCTATTTCCATTTGCTACATCTCCAGTGCCTTAAAGGATTTTCAGCCTCAACATAGAAATTTACAATGTGGCTAGTCTTATTACCTTGGGATGGAAATTAAGTAGTTAGCTAAACGAATGAAAAATAAAATTACTCTTTTACTTCGCTGTTCAAATCATTGATGTTTATATTTCTAAATCCATGTTATGGAAACCTCCTACAAATACAGATGAATCTTCTCCGGTTTCGCGCCAGAGACAATTGCCAGACCTTTTAAAATATTGACACTTTCTGGTGCTTCTCGGACCATTAAACTAGAGCCAGCGGAAGCAATTCCACATAGACCTAACTGGTTTTGCTCCCTGGTATAGTCTCTCTCTCTCTCTCTCTCTCTCTCTCTCTCTCTCTCTTCCTCTCTCTCTTTCCCGCTCTCTCAATGTATCTGTCTCTCGTTTTCTCTCTGTCTCAGTATCTCACTCTATGTCTCTCTATTTATCTATCGTTCTCTTTAGATTCCTCCCTCTATCTCCTCATCCCATTATGTTTCTGTTTCCTTTATTTCATCTCCTTACCACAGCTCACTCTCTCCTTAGCTTCTTTTTTTTGTTTGTCTTCTACTATTTCTCTGTTCTTTTCTTCTCTTTTCCCATTTTTTATAACCCTGTATCTTATTGTCCATCGTTTTCTTTATCGTGTGCCTAGTTTTCTCTCTTTTTTTTAAATTTATTTTCTTTATTTTCTCCGCATTTTTATGTTTGTCTATTCTAAAAGAAACATATTTAGATTTCACACAGCTTATTTATATACGTGAGCATACAGTTTTTGCAACAATGTATTGATATGTTCTGGTTAAGACATAATCACAAGACAAGTCATCGAATAATGACTTAAATGAACACATTTATGTATAGTAAATGAAGCGTTGATCTATTTCTATTCAATAATCAAATATACTAAGTATTATTTTTCGTTCAGCCCACTTAGCCAACGCAACAAAAATCATTATAACTGTGCTGAATAGTTTATAAAAAAATATTACTTTGGCTCTTAGTACTGATGATTGTCTACTTCGGTGACATGGCCTGTTATTTTTAGATGCCTTGGTCTTAGTTTGAACACGAATGACAAATTCAATTTTAAGAATAGCTCTTAAGTTGAGCATTACAGTTGTGCTCGGATTCATTTCCATTTGTGTAGTATTAAGAGACAAACAATGAATTATGTAAAACATTATTCCATCAATGTATCTTCCTACGTGGGTATATAATCTATATATTGTATATAGCAATATGTACATTTAAATCTCGTTATATCTATTCATAAATTTATAATTTCCTTCTACTTCTTCACCTTTACGCATGCACATTTCACCTCGAATTCCTCTCCAGATAATAAAATCTTATAAATATATGGATATTTGTAGAGGCAAAGGAACTAAACACATGAGCAATAACTAAAATTAGCACCCAAAGACTAGAGACCACAGAATCGTGAAATGAGTATACCTGCAAAGTGAATTATTCATACCATTAATAATGCTTTATTGAGTTCCATTGAAAATAATGCAAAATGTTACAAGGTACGGTCATAATAGCTATAACACTACTACTACCAATACTACTACTACTACTACTACTACTACTACTACTACTACTACTACTACTACTACTACTACTACTACTACTACTACTACTACTACTACTACTACTACTACTACTACTACTACTACTACTACTACTACTACTACTACTACTACTACTACTACTACTACTACTACTACTACTACTACTACTACTACTACTACTACTACTACTACTACTACTACTACTACTACTACTACTACTACTACTACTACTACTACTACTACTATGATACAGAGAAGCAGGCCAACAACTATAGAGGCTTTAACAGACGGAGCTAGACCTAGGGACCAAATAATGATGCGAGCGACTGAGGGAATAAGGTGAAAATAGGTTAGAAAGGGACAGCCACAAACCTAGGTCTAGCTTAGACCAACAGATAAGACAAGTAGACAAAGACACATTTTTAGACAAATGACATGGACGGGGATCGAACCCGCACCTTCTACTCGGCACCCATCGCCTTGCCAAGGCGAAGACCAATGTGCTTAACCACTCTGCCACTGCTACTACTACTGCTACTACTACTACTACTACTACTACTACTACTACTACTACTACTACTACTACTACTACTACTACTACTACTACTACTACTACTACTACTACTACTACTACTACTACTACTACTACTACTATCATGTTTACAATATAACTAACCTTACAATAGCTATCACTGCTACCACTACAGCTCCTGCTATAATAACTAACTGGTCCATAATTAGGGAAATACAACTTCGATTACGAGAAGTATTTATTATTCTATTCCTATTGTTTCTTTCAGGTAAAAGCAACAGCTCTGAGGTGTTAAAATGTTTTGGAAGGAAATCCATAGCCGTAGAGGATGGAGGCAAACTAGAGATTCATGGCAGCCCAAAAAAATCTTGGACAAAACTGACAGGCACGGTGGCACCTGACAAAGATTCATGCGGAATTGTTTTTGATAGCGCCGTGAGTATTGCTTTTTCTTCTTAGCACTTAAACTAAAAGTATATTTTAATATTCCTTACCATGAATGTTATTGTATTTTTATCATATTCATATGTATAGTGGAACTACATGTATTTTGTCTGCATAAAACTTTGCTGCATACATATAATGAATCAGTCTTCTTGTTGTTATTTTTCAATCTCAGAGGGAAAAGTTTAGCGAAGAGTCTCAAGAAGGTATCCATGTTGCCATATGGAATCCTGACGGTACCCTGTTTGATTACGGAGTATTTAACACTGCGTCCGGAGAGCAGGGAGACATTGACAGTTTTGTGGAGAAAATGAACAGTAAGTGGTCTTAAGTAATTACAATAGTAACAATAATAGTAGTAGTAGTAGTAGTAGTAGTAGTAGTAGTAGTAGTAGTAGTAGTAGTAGTAGTAGTAGTAGTAGTAGTAGTA
>RQTK01000004.1:577964-590282 GCA_003991915.1 Elysia chlorotica | reverse complement strand
AGTGAAAGAGGACAAGGAAGAGAGAGCGGAGGAGAGAAGGGGGGGGGGGGAGCGGTGTAAAATAGTTATACTTACATCTCACGCTTATAAATAGCATGTATATTAGTGAATTCTCGTAGGTTCTCATGTCGATCATGAAAACCAAGTTGTTTCTTCATAGCAGCTGCATTATTAACGTGCCGACCACAGTGTATAAAGTATTCTGCAAATATTTGGCAATAACATTGTAGAGTACTATATTTAGAAATCTAAGGAAGTCATTTTGTCGTGCATTTATAAATTTTGTTAATCTCTTAGAAGCTTGTTTTGGGTTATTTCATCATCTGTGCAGGTGATGAGATAGTGATCACCTCCACTGACTACGACTGGAATCAATATGAGATCAAAACGATCGTACAATGTCAAGACTGCTCCAGAAATCAGTTCCGTGTGGACGGTATGTATTAATGTTTTTTCTTGAACATTTAGGTCCCGAGTTACAACATTAAAAAAATTGTTGAGAAAAGTTGGTTGAAAATGTTTATGAATCAAAGTAATGTTAGGAGCAAAACAAAAGACCCTGTTAATCAGCTGTTAATTTAATCGATAGCTTTAATTACATTAATAAAGTATCACTCCGATGAGAAAAAACAACTGATTTTTTTCTAAAGTTATTACAGTGGCATTCATTTCTTTTAAATCACTTTTGTGCTACATCAAACGATTCATCGTTTTCATTTTTCCCACACAAATTAAATTTGTAAAACATAAGGTTTGTTTAAGTGATCAGAAAATACACTCCGGGCAGTAAAGTTATAAATTTTATTTAATACTATAAAATGAAATGTACGACTGTTTTCCTAAACTAAACGTGAATTGTAAATTCCAGGATAGCTTGAAAAAGGTCTTTAATTTATGTTTCAAACGATGTATCTTTATATTATAACAAATGAAAGATTGGTTCGGTTTGACGCACAGTCTCTAGAAATGACATGAAATGAATAGGATGTTTTAACTATTATCACAAAAGACTGCCAAATTAACCAAACAACATACTCTAACATCACATCAGGTGAGTTCAAATACAGCCACTTTGGATACATTACATATGGTGTGGATGAGAGAGCCGAGGTGGGCATTCTCTCAAGGAACATCCATATAGAGGGAGAGGTCCAAGAAACCTGCTACGCCAATGATGAAAGAGAGAGATATCTCTGTACTAGATATGGGATGGATACGTTTGGTGGGCATTTGAAGGTAAAAGTTCTAAAAGTCCATGTCAGTAAAGTGATTACTGATTCGTACTATTTCACGAACATCTGAATTTGCGACCTTTGTTTATACCAGAGATATTTTTAAGATAAAGACTTTGATAAAAAGCGATACGAAGTTTGGTTGCATTGTTCATACTTTTTAAATATCTATGAAGTTGAAAATTCAGGTTTAAAAAGTGGGGGAGTATTATAAAAAAAGATACCATAGCAAATATTTATGAGTAATTTTGTTATGAACTAAAACTGTATGTATATTTCAATTCATGAAAAGAAAAAAACAAAAACAAGTTAATCTGTGACGTATTGGATGTTATCAAAGGGTTCTTAATTTTACCCGTTTCCCCATATAACTGAATACATAAAATATACAAATACATATTTTGCTTAGTGGACTTCTTGGATTCAGTTATCAGTATTGTATGATCTTAAACTTTACATAATTGAGCATTTTATATCGCAGAGACAAAAAAACCAATCAAGTTATAATAAACCACATATAAATATAACATTAACAATAATATTTGTATATACATTACTGCTTTGAATTCAAAATAAAAAAAACACGCCTGATGTAAAAAATCCTCCCAACCGTCTTACTTCGCAGGTTCTCCGAGGCGGCTTCGCCCGTGTCGAGCATGCAGAGCTCTACCACATGGGCCAGCAGGCTGTGAAAGGAAACTACCCGTTACACTTCCACATGTGCGACGAGGTGCCGGGCCAGTACTTCAAAAACAACTCTATTTGGGACTCTTTCTCTCGCTGCATTACAATCCATGGCACTGACAACTCAACGGTAATTTGGCTACTATAATAATTATGTTTGATTTGTCCTTAAGCCTTGTAGGCCCGGCTTTTGCTACCCACACACCACATATCTTTTCCGCCAATCCATGCCAAGCCTGGACTGCAGTCGCCAGCCATTTTTGATAAAACTTGTTACTTAAGACAATAAAAGGCACTCTAACTTGACAATTCTGTGTTTTTGAAATAAATGTTGAAGTGGCGAGCATACTCGTCCATGGTCCGGGAACTGTAATGTACTGTACCCTTTCCAATAGTATAAAATAATAATGATCACTATAAGACGAATGAAGGTCAGAGGTTATAAAATATAAATAATTTAATATTTTACCCTCAAGAATAGTTCGGAAAGATTGAAAAGAATGAATAAATTAGTAATAATGTTACATTAGAATATGTTCGTTGTATCGGTTTTAAGCCTTTACATCACTCCGCGACTACCGGCTATCTGTGCGTACTCGGGATTGAGCCAGCCTGTTCCAAGCCCATCTGTCGCCAAATTGGTGTAGACACTCATTGCTGCATCTCCGTCTTGTCCTTCGCCCATTGTCTTTCATTTCAAAATTTTATATATTTTTGTCAATACTATGTATTTTTTATATATATATTTGTAAATACTATGAAGTGATCAAAATAGATGAGATTTTTTAGGGGATACACCCAGTCTACTGAGGACAATTTGATTTCTTACTTTTTCTTCCAAGTAACCCTTGTTTTGATGTTATTATTATTTATTATTTTTATTATTATTTTTTTTTCCTTTTAATCACATAGGCGGGTCTTTTCAGGGTAATGTAGAGATTATCTTTTATTAGCAAATTCTACAGTTATTAGTTATACGGCACGTGGTGGAATGCATAAAAGTACATTGTATAGAAAAAACAAAGAAACAATTCTTTTGTGTTTGTTATTATTTCAAAGGTTAGCGATAACGTTTGCCTGAACCACCTGGGCCATGGTATCTTCCTGGAGGACAGCTCTGAGAGGTGGAACACGATACACCGGAACCTGGTCATCGGCACGCAGTACGGCACTCTCCTCATGTCTGACATGCGACCGGCCGACTGCGAGAATCCAGACCGCTGCGAGTAAGGGAGCTAATCCAATTGAGGGGAGAGAGAGGATGAGAAGAGAAAAGAGCGAGAGAGAGATAGAGATATTATTTTCCTTAGCTGACGTATCCACGCTTATGTCAATACTGCTGGCATGTTCAACCTTATGTTCCATTGTGGCTGAATAAAAGTTTCTCTGTCTATCTTGTTGTATTTTCAAGTGTCATACAAAAACATTGAAACAAATTTACAGAGTTCGGTTAGGCTATGTTTCCAAATTTGTTTCTTAACATCCACAGGTAAAAACTAGGCTGTACCGCTGATATGCGCAGGACTTACGTCTGATAATTTTACATGCTATCAAAGACAAAGCGTAGGATACTAAAACTACTGTATCAACCGAGCTTTATTACATTGACACTGACCCAACAAAGCGGACCCATCGAGAATCAAGATGGAGATCTCAGAAAACCATACATTCCCCTACTACGTCGTATCGATTCAAAAAATAAAAAAGGAATACAATCCAGCAGAACATTTTTATCTAACGTTTAGACAGAAAGTTTCAGGATCACTTTTAATCCCGACTATACCCTTTACTTTTTCAGAAGTTTTGCACGACAAATGAATTTGACAGTTATTCTCGGCAAGATATGGTTCAGTTAGCAGGAAGAAGGGTTTTCCTGTTTTGGCATATTTTCAAAAAAAAAAAGATTAAAATATATAAAGTTTATTATGATCTACTGAAATAGTTATTGAGTATTCTTTTAAGCATAATAGGGGCCAGTTAGTATAGTATGTATCTCATAATTATGGACACAATGATCAGAAAGTCAAATAAAAACTACTGATTCATTTTTTATTCACTGCATAATTCGATTTTATAACTCTGACTAACGATATTTGTAAGTAGAATGTTGAATTTTGTAATTCCAAATCTTGTACTTATAAATACGGAATTCCCTGATTCTGGGCTAAAGTCTCATTTGGTAGTTCCTAAATTAGCAGTATATCAGCATCGCCGTAAAAAAACAACAAAATGATTATTTCAATGTACAGTGTAAGCCTGGAGTATCTTGACCACTTTTTTGTGCCTTTTCTGTAGCCTTCTTGCAAGCTACTGGATTACAAGACCAGAGAATTTTCTCACGGACAATGTGGCAGCCGGCGGGGATGTGAGTACCTTGATAGAAAAGTTTACCTAGATCTCAACCGAGCAACACAAAATAAACAGCCAAAGTAACCGAATCCACTTACGTGAATGCATTTTTTTCATATAAGGGTCATTTTAAACAAGGTTGATTTTAGTTCGCCCTACAAGCCTACTAGAATTAAAAAGTAAACTGTACTAACGGTACCTAATATCTTTGGTCCTATATGCAAATGACCCTGCCTGTTATTTTTGAAAGCCTCGATCTCAACTAAAAGCGTTCAACTTCTACAGAGTATCATTCATTTAACATCCATTATCTTTTCTTTTCTCTTTGATATAGATATAAACTTTGTATCTCTCTGCATCATATTAGTTTATCTTTTCAGTAATTTTGGAAACCATTTGTGAACCGTATTATTCTCTATGTCCAAGATTCCAGTTAGACTTCAGCCATTTCTTCCACTCGCAGGGAAGTGGTTTTGTTTTTGTCTTCTCTGACGTACCTCTTGGGGACTCTTACGAGAGACAGATGGAGCGGGGTCTGTTCCAAAACATGAGCGCTCAGTATACCAAAGTGGCGCTGTTTTCAGGAAACGTCATGCACTCTAACGGTGATGTGAGTTCCCAATAAGACTCTTCTTTTTCTAAAATCTTTAAATGTCGGTCCATTACTTCAACTCTTAGAAATGGTACTTTACTGGGGGGGGGGGGGGGGGGCAAGTATAAATTCTGGGTTCGCAAAACATTACATTTATGACCTATATATTGCCTCTTTTTTGTTGCAATATTTTAATTTGATATCTAAGGGTATACCTAATTTCCTTAAGTCATTTCGTCATTAAAAAACTTTAAAACATGCATGGTCGATGGGGTTTTAATAAACCGGTATTGGAGAATTATGTTTTTGGTTTTTTGCATCAAGACATATTCTGGAGAGTTTTATCTTTGTCAAATACAACTACATAGAACCAATGATCAGCTCTGCCAAAGGATTATAAAACGATTAAAAGGAATTCATTCAACAGAAAGCTTTTTTCAATTCCTCCAAACAAAAAGGTATTACTTGTACATACAGATTATTTTTTAAGCCCTAATTATTGACTGTAATTTTTGTAATTGTGCTTTACTTAGAGTGATAGGGGTGATTTAAACATTTAACTTCTTCATTGTTTGTTCTAAATAAAACTTAATTCTACTTTCTTATGTAACATCATATTTTCCTGAACACATGTACAATAATTCTAGTTTGACATCACTTTTATAAAGAAAAACATCGTACAATGCAATGCTTTTTTTTAACTGTGTGTCAGAATGGGCTTTGGTTTGACGGTCGGATATCTGCCAGTCAGTTCCACGGTGGTCATCTCGTGGAGCGAGATGAGATCATCAGAATGAACGCTTTCTATGATCCCAGGGAGCCTCCTGAAGAGAATGGTACACGGACAGAGACCGTCCTCAGCGGGTAAAACCTTGGCATTTGTTCGCACATCCTTGGTATCATTTGCTTATTTTTTTCTACAGTGTCCTGGCTCATTTTAAAAATGTTTCATTTTTAGGGTGTTCTAAAATTTAGCAATGAGGTAGGACAGTAAGCAGCTGTGGCAACGATATGTTTTTTTCTTGCTTGAGAAATATGCTATATTGTGAAATACTTAGCAATTGTAAATTAGGTATTCCAAAACTATAATTATTACTTTTCCAAAGTTGCTTCATTATCCATTAAATAGTTTTTAAACCTCAAAGTCTTAGTTTTGAATATGAAAAGGGTTTTCGTTTTATAGGAGTTTGCAAATTGTATTTTTTCTTGAAAGGATCAAACCTTTTAAGCCATGGTTAGATTGCCAGTATTCCAACTTTTTTGGTGTGTTAATTTCTCTTGCCTTTTAGATTGACCTTTTACAGGAATGACGACTTTGATGTCTGGATGAGATGTGGAAACATCGTAATCACAAATTCCTCGTAAGTCTGACTATTTTGGCAAACAATTTTCGAGGAAAAGTGAAGAAGTTTGGGCGTTTGTTACGTTACACAATTTTATGTGTAGCTCCGATTACAAGAGGACCCTCATTCAAATTGATTTTTATTAAAATTTCTAGAATCCATGAAGACAAAGAAAG
Source organism: Elysia chlorotica (assembly GCA_003991915.1). Lineage (NCBI taxonomy): Eukaryota > Metazoa > Mollusca > Gastropoda > Plakobranchidae > Elysia > Elysia chlorotica. Next base: position 583,906 of record RQTK01000004.1, on the reverse strand, counting down.
AGTACATGAGTTAACTTTTTATACAATGATTTTCATGTGCAAATTAAGCAATTAACACTTTGAAATCATTATCTTTTTGGTGGCCTGAGCGATTTTTTTTCAGTACTAACATCCAACCTACCAGGATGACAAAAAACATTTTCTTCGGAGCACATAGACAATACGGATCTCTCTTTTTCCCCACAGCTTTGCCGACACAACCACTTCAGTTTTATCAGCACATTCCACAGGCACAACATCCTGTGACATCCGACATAGCCTCTTCATAGGCGAGACGGAGAACCGTGGCGAGCCCCTCACGTACATCAATACATCCGCTGTGTATGACAATCTCGCTAAGGAGGACAAACCGACGCACTACTTTGATCGCAGTTTCTCGGATGACAAGCCGTAAGATGGTTTAATTGTTAGTTGCTTGATTGATTTTTTTCTGCAAAGGCGATAGCTTTTGCTCTGTAGCTTTGTTGTTGAGCATCTGTGTGTGTTTGTAATCTATTTATTTTCGGGCGGCGGGGGTTTGTTATGAGCTGAGCTACGTGGTTCATGGAAGTTTACGTAGTCTACTTCTAATTAAAAAGGCATTAGAATAAAAAAGCCTAATAAAAAAAATATTCCTCTTCGTTCAGTTTACTAATTTCTTTCACAGAGACGCTTTGCAAAGTGCAATATTGATGTATCAAGGGCTTGTATTTGTGGACAACTGCTACTTTGATCGCTATTACAACTGGTACTACAATGACTCATTCTTGGATACGTGGGGATACAGGTAAATTTCCATCGCTATAGCTGTGGTATAACGCGATTGGTCGTTTATATGTTTTATTACTGTCGTAATTTATTGCTAAAAGAAGTCATTATCGCCATCAAGAAAGTTAGATTACTGGTTTTAGTGTGTGTAGGACTAAGCAGATAGTGGGATTAAGAAACATCCATATTGAGCTCTCTAGTGACATTTTTTTAAGTAACAAAAGTCTGAAAGAGAATTTTTTAAAAAGGACAAAAATGGTTGATTGTCTCAATTTATAAAAATACAATTAAATGTTTGACAACTAGGGGTTTGATCTTTCTAATTGTGTTGCTAGTTCGAATTTTGTTTACATTGTAATTAATAAACCTCTTTTTGCAATGCTGGAACTCAGATTTGGCAACACAAACATTATACATTGCATATTGGTTTAAATTGTTTACTAATAAATAATTAATTTTATAATTCATAACAATATGTATATACAGATTATGAATAGAAACAAACGTTAAAGCAATATTGATGAAACATAATATTTAGGTTGAATAAAATTTTAACTTTTTTCATTTGATCATAATTATTAAAACTATTTAATTGACCATAAAATATTGTTTCCATCCATATATTATGGATATAAAATATGATGATTTATTATGTTCAAATATGATGAGCTATTTTAGAGAAAGTTAATTGTATACAACATTTTATATCTTTAAGACATCTAATTAAACCCCTGTCTTTTACAAAAAGGCCTGTTCATGCGTCTGCAGCCATCAGCTTTCATAGAACCAACCACTATCCAATGGTACCAAGGAACGGTGTAATGAACCTCAAGTTTGGATACTGTGATGGGGTTTGTATTCTAGACGTGGTGGTGCTGGCTTTGGTGGTAGTGGTATTTAAAGTATTTGTATTATTATATTTGAGAAGAAGTTGCAAAACAGAACGTATAAAAGTATTTCAGATGCTGTAATTTTAAATATAGTAGCGGTTTCGTTGATTTGAGTTATAACGCGTATAAGAAAATTATAAGTAATTATACACAAACAATATTCTTGAGACCTGAACCTAAAAAAGAAAGTAATTGTTTTGTATGTTATACATACTCTAGCTGGTTTATTTCATGTTTACATAATTATAAAGTTGGATAAGTATAAAATTACAAATATAAATTTTTAGGAACTTTTTGCATTCAAAAGGCATTTAATTTTGCACAGGACAAGGCTAGTTATCGAGTGGAGAATGGAAATGAAACCACTCCGTACTGGAAGGATCTTGATGGCAACGGACTGACCACCTTCCACGACTATGACGGCAGTCTCACAGGGACGGCCAATACACAGGTCATCCGAGACAGACCTTTTTTCACAGGTAGGAAAGATTTGTTAATATCCTCCCCCCTCCCCCCTTCTCTCCGCTTCACTTTGTCTGTCTGGCAGCCTGTCTCATTCCCTTTATCTCTCATTCTCTCTCTCTCCCTCTCTCTCTCTCTATCTCTTTGGGTCTCTATCTACTTATAATATCTCAACATCTATTATGAATTTATAATTAAGTATATATAGTTATATACCTCCCACCCTCTGTCTTTCTATCTCAATTTCTATACGCTACCTTTTTCTTATAGTGTCTTTTCTTCGAATAATCTATCTCTCTATTAATCATAAAGCTACTTGTTCTTTTCTCCGTTCATGATAGCGGTATCACATTACCCGATTATCCCGCATGCGGCAAAGCCTTGTTGGTGACGTCGGACGTGAAGAAATCGTTCTAATGCTTATTATAAAAAAAAAGATCGTTGATATAAATGTCCGCCCGTACTTCTTTGCTCTTTTAATTGATATCACAAAGTAATCGACTAACAAATGATTCGCTGATACAACTGCACAACATTTTTAAATATAAGTTTTATAGAACTTCTGTTAAATAAAGTGTTTACAAATTTCTATCAACCAGGACCAGAATGTTTGTCAAAACCAGAATGGAACATGGCAATATGCCCCTACAAATACGCTCAGGTAAGAATAAGAGAGAGTGGATAGCGCATGAGCTTCATTTCTAATTAAAAGGTAGACACGGTTGTCTAATTTTCAACAGTGTTGTTTTTAAGTACACTTTACAAAGCAAATCGAAGAATGCATTATATAATTAAATTGTATGTTTTTATTATAAGTATGGCTGTAATATCAATATAATGTAGTTATATTGTAACAATCAATTCTTCAAGTCACACAATGTAACAAGATGTGCCAAAAGAATGTTAATAATTGGTCTATGTCATCTACATCTGTTGAAATTCAAGATGTTCCAAAAAGGCATTTTTACACTCTAACACGGATCACACTCTTGGCTTTCTTTTACTAAAAATATTAGAAACTGAAAATTGTCATATGAGAATGCAAATAATACATGTTTATGCATTTAAAGCAATTTAATAGATATCTAAAATTTCCTTCACCTCTATATTTTGTAAAGTAGCACTTAACTTGTATGCATTATAGCCGTACCATCAATTTAATGTAAAAAATTCTAAATATGTGATATCATTATGCACTCTGTAAAATCTTCTCTTAATGTTAGCTGATTTTAAGAGGCTATGACGGTGTGTTATCTCCAAGACTGGAGGACAAGTGGGCCGTGCTCGTGAGCAGAGACGATGTGCATGAAGATGTGGTAAACATAGAAGGTGAATGCTGCATTGTTCAAAGACTGTTAATATGGGCAAATTTAAAGCATTAACTCTACGGAGTCGCAGAAATTTAGCAGCAATACTTAAAAATGTGTTGTTTTTTAAATTCCGTATTACTAACAAAGATAGAATACAATTTTATGCAGATTGAATTTTTTTTTCTTTTTAACTTTTAAATAATGTCTACACTCACCGCTTACAATGTACGCGATGAGACTTGACTTCATTGGGTTAGCAAAAGACGGACGGACTCAATATTTTTCTGATTCTCTTTGAGATTACTATGATTCTCACACTTAAGCTATTGAATATTTGTATTTCAAGAGTCTGATTTATACCTAAATTGTTTACACAGGCGAGTCTTTTTCTATTCTTGTTAAATATTAGTTCTTAGCGCCAGTACATGTGTTACTGCGACAGTTAACAATAATCAACGTATTTATTATCGATTTATTATAAAACTAAATAATTTAAAAATACAGTAAGTAGTTCCGGCTCCTGATTGTACATTATTACGTGTGATCGAAACGTATTTGTTCATCATGTTGGTCTATTGAGTTCTTACCTTATGCTCTGTATTCTAAATCGAAAGAAAGTTAAATATTCAGTTTTATGTATACTCAAGGCTTACAAACTGCTCTAAAAAGTTTGCTTAACATAGCATTACTTCAAAAAATAAACTGTTGGTACTCCATTTTCATTAATGCAAATATCAAATGAAGTCATCTTTTGAAAAAAAAATGCACGTCCATCCTTTACTTTCAGGCACAAACGGTCTGAAGTACCCAGTTCGCGTTTTCAAGTCGTACACAATCCGCTTCAACGACAGCCTGGGAGATGCCCCCACAGAGCTGGAAGTTAAGATAAAGAATGGTCTCGAGCTGTACGTTTACATACAATATCAGTTTCCTTTCCTTCTTTTGTAATTCAAATTATTTGAACTCGATGTGAGAAAAAATTTCAAAGCATAATTGGTATTAACAGGTATGGTCCAAGAAAGAGATTAACGGCGAATAGAGAGGGCATTCCCTAGAATATCATGGTTAAGAAGAGACAAAAACAACATCCATACCTAAATGACTTAGAGTATAGGACACAGGGGAAGAGAGGGGGAGTGGTGTCTAATGAATCAATCCTCATTCCGTGTCTTTTTTGTGTCAAATCTTTTGCACTTTGTTTTTTTCTTACGGCAAAACAGCAAAAGCACTTTTGATAAACAAGTTATTTAAAGAATTTTACTTACATATTCCTAAATAGAAAAACACTATTCATTTTATCTGACTGTATATCTTTATTTTGGGTGGTCCTTTGAAGCTGTTTGAAGGTTTGTATATTTATTTTGCCCTGACAGAGAGAGAGAGAGAGAGAGAGAGAGAGAGAGAGAGAGAGAGAGAGAGAGAGAGAGGGGGGGGGGGAGAAGAAAGCTGTTTGATAACAGAACTTTTGTCTGAAACAGTCACAGTATACTTTCACCCATCTAAAAAGCATGAAACTAGGCGGTCGATCTGATTGAAATTCGAACTCAAAACCCCCTTATTTGACACTTTATTCCCTAGTTATCGATGTTTTTTGCCCGCCTTTCATGTTATGGGCTTTATACTAGTTGTTATTGAGCGAAATTTCCCCATCACATAAATATTAGATATTATTGATAGGGATAACTAATTTTTATAAAATGTGTACTTTATATATTTTGTTTTATGTAAATTTAAAAAAAAGGTAATTAGGTACGTTATATTAGACTTCCTGTAGCTCGCCTAATCAACATTAAATAATTAATTACACTTCTTTTTAATACGCATTTTACGTTTAAAACCCTGAGAAAATGTACTATATTTTAACCTTGTATTCTTTGCAATATGCATGGCACTCGTTTACCGTTTCTGCTTTATTTACTGCGTTCTAACTCGGTGTTCTTCTAAAAATATCTTTCTAAACAGTAATCCTTTTTCTTTTCTCTTTCCTTGATACTACCTCTTACCTTCTGAAACCTATAGCAACGACGTGATTCGCCTTGCCATATGCTTCCCAAAGACAACCACGAGCTTCAGAATAGTGAGCACTTGGCCTAAACTGGACAGCAGAAATCGCATCCCTAAATGGGTGGACAGCTTGGAGGAGCTGGACGCAGATGTATCAATGACAGCCTATTTCTGGGACAAAGAAAACGGGTGAGCCGCGCTGCAAGTTTTTACTTTCATCTTGATGAAAAATGATAGAGAAAGAAACAAAGCAATAGAAATGTGGTTCTTTAGAAGAATACTTAGAATATCATGGAAGGATAAAAGATTAAACGAAAATGTGCTAGATGAGGCTATAATAGATAGGTCTTTGATAAAATATTTAACAAATAGGCAAATGGATTTTGTAAGACATCTAAATCAACGAAAAAGTATGGAACATTCAGCCTTAACTGGGGAAAATATGGCAAAAGAAGTAGAAGTAGATAAAAACTAATCTATTTATATCATAATAGTAATAATGATTATAATAATAATAATAATAATAATA
>RQTK01000004.1:552630-568513 GCA_003991915.1 Elysia chlorotica | reverse complement strand
AGAGAAAAAGAGACTCCACCACATTAATAATTTAAACACAGGAAGTATAGAAACAAAACAAAACAAGTACTTCAACATTTATTCATATTTGTTGATTTTTAAATTTTCCTTTGGTTTTATCTTTTAGTGAAAGAACTTCTATCTTGTCGATAGACAATCTCCAAGAAAGCTTGTTCATCAAAGGCTATGTCAAGGGTACTGTCTGGCTTGGTAAGATTTGTTTAGAACCCGGACCATGCAAAAGAAAAATCGGGCAACATCATATTCACACAAATAGTAAAACCTGTAAAATGTGAATCATAATTATAATGAAAGAAAAATTTTAAAACATATAATTTTTGCAAATAATGTAATAGTTATATTAGATGTAAAAAGTTAATGGAGGGATCTTTGAATTCAGCGTAAGGTTCAGAAAAGACAAAATTTGTACTTGTTGTGTGAGTAATGATTGTTTTTTGGATTTTTTAATTTATGCAAAACAATGTGTTCGACAAAAATAGAGACACCTGGTCCCAACACAAGACGGTGATGCTGTCTACGTCCAGTCCATCTAAGCTTGCTTTTCCTCTCGGAACATTATAATTGAGTTGTTTTTTTTTTCTAAACGGGCGGGCGCGGTAGCCCTGGGGTAGAACATCGGCCTCCGTCGCAGCAGGCCCATGGCTCGAGACCCACCTTGGCGATTACGTTCCCTATTGGTTGAGCCGGTGTCAGTTTCATGTGACCAACTGAGACATGAGCTGGTTCATGGTATCCCCTCTCTGTCTCTGTTTGGTAGCACTTAAAATTGTCAGATGTTACTATTGTGGCCCGTCCATAATAGAACTTATATGATGCTAACGTGAGACGCTAGGCAACTAAACAAAGAAACAAAGTACTGATTTATATTTGTTATATTTAAATTTAAGTTTTAAAATAGTTTTCTTTGAATCGCCTTAACCACAGACCTTCGCTACAACGGTGTCCTGGACAACATAGTCAAGTCTAACGGCGAGAAAGCCCCTGTAGACATGTGGCCTACGTCCAACTTCCTCCAGACTCTGAGTGACGGACTGTGTGTGGCGAGCGATGCGGCCAGCGAGACCTGGGTCCAAACACCATGTAGCGGTGGTACTGGACATCAGGTCGTCTGTGAGGCTCCGCACACGTCCATAGAGCGCCCTCTAGAATGCAAAGCTACTGAGACAACGCCAGTAAAAAAATAAGGAAAACTATACGATGGGCAAGACTTTCCAAAGTTGCAAAAAATGTAATAGTTTTGAGAAAATTTTTAGAATGTCCAGCAAAAGTGAAATAGAAACGATAGAACAACAAAAAGAAACAAACAAAAGCAAAAAAGCGCAGTGTTTATTTGTACCATGTCGTTTAAATATCTTTAGAGAGAGAAGAAAGAGAGAAAATGGCCTGCCCTATTTCAGTTTATGCACATAAGCTGCCTTGTAAATGAACCATCTGGATCTTCAGCTATAAAATAAAATTTAAGAGTTGAACAAGTTGATGTAGTGATGTCTTATGGTGCTAATAGCTCCAAGACATTTTGAACCACATGGTGCAAATAGCTTCTTAGGCAAAAATAGAGAAAACGTTAACCTTCAAGTCACATGCTTTTTGATTGACTCCATGGGCCAAAGCTCAAGTTCAAATAGAACTTTTAAATTCACGAAATTTACTTTTCATTTTAATTAATTACAAATTTGAAATAAAGTTATAGACAAATATTTTTCATGTTGATTTTTTGTTTTACAACGGTTGCGAAGAGATTGAACTTTTCTTGTAGAAACGTTGCAGTTCTATCAATATTTTTTAAAGACTCGAGCATCAAAAGTTTCGATGCATGGTAATCCAAGGATAGAACATGTGTATTCTGTTGTGTTTTTGTTCCACTTGTTCCTGTCAGTTTATGCAAAATAATTTCAGATGGTAAAGAATATTCGCATTCTTGATCTCTGCGAATCAAGACTCAGTGAAAGTAAAAATGAGAGAGTATTTTGTTTTTTTCCAAAGTGAACTGGTTTGATATCACGCACCATGTCACGTTTGCCTTGTTGAGAGAAATTGTAAAAAAAGCTAATAAGATGAAAAAAACACTTGAAAAATCATGTAAATGCAAGTAACAGAATTGGTTTTTTTCGTTATCTAGGAACTATAACCTGCAAAAAGTTTAAAAGTAGAATCAAATAATTATTTCTACTCATTTTAACAAGTTTTGATACAATCGTCCTCCAAGAAGGTTTCTTAAGAGATAAAGTAAACGACAAAATCTAAGAAGAAAAAAATAACTTTATGGATACTTGATTTGTCCAAGTTAGTCACATTATACTCACAAAGGATCAACCATAGGGGACAGAGACCTGGGACTAGGAAGTTGCGTGCTCTACAGGCGTAGCTATACTTACCCTAGCTAAGCTATTGGGCCAAAAACCACAGAGACTTGGATGTATGTCTCACAGCTCCGGTGCCTCAGGCATTAGTACTCTGAACTGGCCATCAAGAAGTCTGAGTTTCGAATCTCAACCGGCGCGACCATCTTCGTATTCACTTTTTTTCCCCTAGAAATCTGGAAGTCAAAATAAATAATATTTAAAATGTATGGTGGCTTGAGAAAGTTGGGTTCAATGTCAAATTGGATCATGTTTAAGAGATTAGTGCCATACTAAACAGTGGATTATTCTTAATATAAAGCACTTGAATTTTTTTCCCGAGAAAACTGATGTCCTGAAAAATGTTTAATGAGTTATGCGTTATTAAAAGTATCGATATCCTTATTGATTACATAGAATAATTTTTACTATAAAGCCATTGCATCCTGATTTATCCAACTAGATATGGATAAATGCCTAATTTTTACAAGACAGAAGTAGCATAATGAAACTCACCTTGGATGAAATGAAAGGGAACAAAGCAGGCCCCAAACTGACTAAACTTTTGCTTCCTCTTCCGCTTGCTGCATTACTCCATCGGGTCTGTGTGGAACCGTTTTCTGTCTCCATGGAGACGTTCACAGTAGACAGGATGGGACCATCGTGCAGTTGACACTTCACATCAAAAGGGGGAATCCTGGGACATTTTTGTTTTGTTTTGTTGCTTTTTTAGGGGGGAGGGGGGAGCTTAAACACGAACAGCTCTAAAGTTTTGTATTCATTTCATTTCAATTTCAGTTAATTCAACATTAAAAGCCGCTGTATCATTTTACATTATGAGTCATACAATGCAGAAAAAAGTTAATACATAACAAGTATAATTTGGTACAACAAGTTATTATATCACATAAAAACAAACAATGTATTTTGATTTTGAGAAAATTTGCTGTACATTTTAGTTTGTTCAAGTCAGAAATTAAACGTTTTCGCTGTACCCCCAGCATTGTGTGGGCCGAAAAATACTCTCTAAGTATCACTCGGTCCTATCTATGCTTACCAATAAATGAATTAAAATCACTTTTATCCTAGACCAAAGTCTTTTCACTTTTTTTAATTCGGTCACTTGGCCTTCTATTTTTGGACGCATTGGGTCCATCAAATAATAACGTAATGCCGTAACTAGGCAACCACGATGAACAATAATATTGCTATTTATCCATTGGAAATGATTTGCTCCCTTCCGCATTTGAACCTAAATCGAATGGGATAAAAAAACATCACATAACACTACCCTGTTTACCTACATTTTTGTTACTGATCTATTTAGACATATTGCATTATAGATAATAGCTTACTCGACCATATAATTGGCCGGAAGGATAAGTAACCTTGCCTTGGTGGTAACTTCTCTTTTGGTCCGGAGAGCGAAAAAAACATAGTACCGATTCGTCATTGAGAAAGAGAGCGAGAATAGAGATAGAAAAAGAGAGAAAGAGAGACATAGAAAGAGAAAGAGAGCGAGAAGAGAGAGAGAGGAAGAGAGAGAGAGAGAGAGAGAGAGAGAGAGAGAGATCCTGCGAAGTAAAAACGAACATAAGGGGTAATTTTGGTTTACTATTGTAATAATTAATGCCATTTACGTGGGTTGATCACTTCTCCCCCGAATCGAGTTTGGACGCAACGGGATATAGACTAGACAATAAACAATTCAATAACGCTACTGAAAATAGCGTTTCCTCCCATTTTTGGACATAGCGCACCTTACGTACTTTGTCCAGTTTGGTCACGGACCAATAGGATCTACCGACATTTTTTTTATTGACAACACGATAACATCGTGATAGGCGCTAATTTTACAGACCACTGGACTTCATGTTCATTGTGGGTTAAGTGATTTCAGGCGTACTGCCTTTTGTACAGAGTTTATAAAGTTTACACTGGTAGACAAATTTGTTAAAGTCGTCTCAAAAAAGAAAAGACCTGTGACACTGCATGATTACCTGTATTTTACAACGATACAAAAATAGACTTGATTTTAAAAGCCTGCTTATCCAGAGGAGAGAACATCAGAGGCGCCCCACAAAACTGAATTAAAATGCTTCAAGACTATTTAAGTAAGATGAAGAGAGGGTGAATGTTCTGATTGGCTAAAACACCTACTCTGAATAAATTGGCTCAGTGAGACAAAATATAACCAAAGAAGGTTGAAAATAAAAGTATTATGTCACATCAAAGTTCAAGAATTTGAATTGTTAAAATGCTATGTTCTTATTAGCACACCTTTATATCAAATCTCAAACAACCCGGTTTCATATAAATATATTGGAAGGTATGTGGGATTAAACAAGAAAAAAAAGAAAGAGAGAGAGAGATAGAGAAAGAGAGAGAGAGAGAGAGAGAGAGAGAGAGTCAGACAGACAGAGAAAAGAGGGAGGGGGGGGGCAATGGTAGAGGGGTCTAGAGAGAGAGAGAGAGTCAGACAGACAGAGAAAAGAGGGAGGGGGGGGGGGAATGGTAGATAGTGAGCAGCCGAAACAAAGCATTAAGGTCTTTCGTATTACATGTAAAATCTACTTAAGATTTTCGCATTTAAATAATACTTTATCTATTGACAAAATTTACATTTCTAGAGGAGCGTGTTCAGATTGATATGATACCCGCGATAAGAAGATATGTATTGTCCTCTTCTCTCTGTCGCTCTGTCTTTTCCCTCTCTCTATTAACTCTCTCTCTCTCTCTCTCTCTCTCTCTCTCTCTCTCTCTCTCTCGCTCTAATATATCTGGTTCTAGACAGAGTTGAATTAAATCGTCAATTAAGTTCATTACTTTGAAAGATGGGCATTAAACATCCCTTAATTAATGAGGGCTATTAAATAAACGAAGAAAATCATGCTTTCGTTTTCATAAGCAAATAATTTTAAAATCATTTTTAAAAAGAGTGTTCTCATTTTTCACAATTTAACTTTAATATTTTATTTTTACTTTAATTTTCTTTGCTCACATCCAAAATTTAAAGTTAAAATTTAATATAATAATTGGAAAAAAACATAGTTACATAAGTAAAACGCGTTTTTTAGTCTTTTTTTTCGCATTATCTTGAAGCGAATTGTAAGCTTATCTCGACGCCGTACTAACAGTCAGAAATTTTTAATAAAAAAAGTAATGCAGACGTTGTTTTATTTTATCACTTACAATATTGGAAGCTTGTACACAAAAAACTCAGACGTTAGCAGACATTTCAGTGAATATTTTTATTGCAGCAGAAATAGTAATGTTCCGAAAAAAGAAGTATATATTTAAGCTCTTAGAACCGTTCTCACAGCAAAAAGAAACTTTAAAAAAACCCATTGATTTTGTACCAGCTGGTATTAATGTTATTTATTAGCACTAAGATACATTTTTTAAATCATTTTATTTAGCTCCAGATATTACTTGATTGCATTTTGAAAAAAAATTTATGCATATTTACTAAATTAGAATAACTGATCATACTTATAGATGGGCCTTTAATGTTGTTCCAAGCTGTGTTTATTACTTTACCAATGAGATATGTTATGTATCAGATTGCTGATGAAGAAAGGTACCATCAAGTTCGAAATGTCAATGCTTGAACACATTCGCACAAACATTCTGAGAATGACAGATTTTGGTAACATTAAATAGCGGAAAAAATGTTTTTAATGAAATTTTGGTCCAAATTATGTGTTATTACCTACTAACATTTACGCTTTGTACACAAAAGTACTTTCTATTACAATATTTTCATGTTATTAAAGATTCAACGGCTTTATTATTTTAGTTCTTATCTGAGTGATCAATATTGAAAGCATTAGAAAAAGTACTTAATACAATATTCTGCTCATTGTCTGGCTCAAACAAACAGTCGTTACTTGGTATTTTTATGTTATTGGCTACAAAGCTAATTCATAACAATAGATGGTATACACGCTTGATTTAGGCCGTTCCCATCTTCATCAATGAAAAGGGACACAGGTGATTGAGCATCTTATAGTGCGGAGGCCGCATTTTATGTAGGCGAAAAATGCTAGGGTTAATTGTTGTTTGAAATTAATTTCCGTTTTCTTATATAAGGCAGAGGAGGCGGCCAGTCTTCATTCTGGGGGTAGAAGGCTGGCTCGGGATTCTCCGTACAGCCTATATTAGGGACTCGGTTAGGAAAACAACTCAAAATAATTCAAGGTAGATTTTATCACTGTAAAGTTCGTTCTTTATTCAAGTTTTTTTCGTGTTGAATTTGAAATCGTAAAAATTGTGCAAAAGTATGTAAAATATGCGGATTATGTTATAAAATACATTTTGGTTTCTCTGAAATTTGGTTAACAGTGATTGTCAAGTATAGATTTGTTTCTAACAGTATACATTGATTTAATTGTTTGTCAGGCGAACCACCTAACTATAACAACAATATTTTCTTCAAGAATAAAGGGAACATGCGGCTGAATGCACTCCTGGCCTGCCTTGTGGCTCATGCTTTGATTGGGAACAACGGGATTCAGGCACAAACGTCGTGTCCGTGGGATGACCAAACACTCGACAAATGGAGCTCGCCAACTACATGGCCGTCAGGACAGGTGCCACAGGAGAACGATGTGGTCAACATCCCCGCAGGTTTGTTATACTTCTCCAGGACTTCTTACTAGTCGAGAGAATAAATGGCGCACTAAGAGTTGTTAAGATCACATGTATACGTTTTTAAAAACCTTCCTTTTTACTAAAACGTCACCATGAATATGTCCGGCAGCGTTTTTAATGCTTTCGCGGCAGTTTTCGTATGAAACAGCGATACTAAAAGTTGTTAAAATCATATGTATATGTTCGGGCATTTAAAAAACTTGCTTTTACTAAAACGTCACCATGAATATGTCCGGCAGCGTTTTTATGCTTTTGTAGTACATTTTCGTATGGAACAGCGACGGTTTGATTATCTATTGAATAAATCAAACGTAATATTCCATACCTTTCCATTTTTCAAGGCAAGAAGGTTTTACTAGACACGCCCATCCCGCGCCTCCTCACTCTGACCATTGATGGAACCTTGGTGTGGGGGAATGTGGACGGCATCAGGATGGAGACAAGCTACGTCCTCGTCAATGGAGAGTTTCACATTGGCTCTGAGACGTGCCCATTTGAAAAAGAAGCGGATATTTTCCTTTATGGTAAAGATAATATTGTTAGAAGTTGCATTTCATTGGAATATCAGAATTGTAAAAAATATCAAAGCTTTTAGCTTTCAATATTTAGGTAAATAATATTTTTAATTTAAAAATCACCCAGTGGGATTTAATACTTTTTTAAGCTTAGAACCCGTATTACAATAAAAGAACAATATAAATTAAATACAAGAAAACACGAAATCATTTATTTAGTACCTAATGATTTTAACAATAAACGTTATCTCCGACAACCAGGGCAGAGCAACAGCGCCGAGAACGTGCCTGGTCCGTTCGGCAGAAAGTTTGTTGGTGTTGCCAGTGGTGGCAGGCTGGAGATTCACGGGAAGCCCAAAAAGTCCTGGACAAAACTAACTGGTACTGTGGCGCCCAGCAACGGCTCTTGTGGAATCGTGTATGATAGCGTGGTAAGATGGAGTTATTATATCTAAAGAACATTTTGTCATCTGTTTTATTGATAAATATTTCCTTAAATTTTCTTAATAATAATTATACATGTCTTATGACCTCAAACACTGCATTTTTATTAAGCGAATTTAAGGGCAATTCATTATGTAGTCTCTTGCTGCATGCACTCCAATTTTATCTGTTAGCAAACTACGTGTTCACAACAACGCCATTCACTCTTTTTTTTTTAGAATTTGAGTCATTTGTGACATGCGTATTGCTTAAATATAAGTTGTGACAACATTTTTCATTTAACTTACCTCCAATTGGGTGATGATGAAACAGACAACTAGTTTTGATTTCTTTTGGGATTTTTTCTTGTTGTTGTTTGAACCCGCCGCGTCAAAAATTTTTTTTTCGGGCAATGAGAGTTGCGTAAAAAAGTCAGACCTTGTCTTTTACGATTTGTTTACCGGTTTTTCATGATCATTTATATTTGTAAAGAGGTGGGGATGATTATGCTGCTGTTATAACTTAATTGTCTAACCCTTTAACTAAATGCAAACTTTGTACACTTAAAATTCATAGATTTCTGTTCAAACACAACTTTGAAAGATAAAATACAGAAAGTACTCAGGTGATGAGCAGGTAAAAATATTCGATAACGTTTTTTTCTTTACTATTCTACGTGTATTAAAGACAAATATTTGTACCACAATCGTTTTAAAAAAACAATAAAAAGGTCAGTTGAAAAGTTACTAATTCTGCATTGTATATATACTTTCAATAAAAAATATTATAATTGGTTTTCAGAACGAGCAATTCAATTCAGAGTACCAAGAAGGTCTTCACGTTGTTATCTGGAACCCCGACGGGACAGTATATGATTACGGCATCTTCGACACCGAGTCGGGCGTCATGGATCACGTACACAACTTTGTTTACAAAATGGGAAGTAAGTCAATTCATCTTGGTATCTAAGTGAGCGAATTGTGGCAAAAATTGGAAAAGTATGCCAAATTTGCAAAGCAATGTATTTATTAATCTTTAGCTTTAGAAAATTGTACGAGAACTAATGATTATAACACTAACTTTTAGCATTTAAAATGCTTTTGGAAAAATAATGTAATGGTGTAAACTTTATGTTATTTTACAAGATACCTAGCCTCCATTAGGCGATATGATTGGCAGCTTTATATTTTTGTCGTTGTCTTAAAAGAGTTATTTAGTAATGAGTTTCTAAGTTTTTTTTTCTCAATTTTCTTGCACGCTTCAGATTTGACTGCAGTTGGTAAAATCGTGGCGATAGCCATTCACGAAGATATAGGCCTGCCTCTGGCCTCGTGGGAACCACTGTACCAGGCTATTGAGAACCTTGGAGGTACACAAATAAGGAACGTCCAGGCAAAGGACCCATACGCCTTTGTGGCGATCACAGGTAGTTACAGAGCATTTACGATTTAAGCACAACGCTACATACCATTTATCTATGTTTCAATATTACTTACTTACATATTGAATCCTACTTGGTAAAGATAAAGAATAATAAGAGTTTATAATCAGAATTCCATGAATGAATGGTTATCTTATTTATTACAAATATTGTGTACCTGCTAACTATAGAAGTGTAACATTCTTCCGCTCATGAACAATTTTAACACTGGATGGTTAATCCTATAAAAACTGTCCTTTCACAGGTTGATATCGAAACCTTTCTGAACACAATTGAGGACGGTGAAGAATATTGGGTTGATGGAATGGCTGAGAATTCCGGTTTCAAAATGGGCAAGTTCTTTTAAACCTTTTTTTTATTTGATTCTTAGTACAAATATGTTGTCACGCTAAATTAATACCAAAGCGTAAAAAGCATTACCAACTTTGATTAGCTTTTAACCTGTAAGTTGTACTCAAGGTAAATTATCTTTTTTATTTTCCCTTTCACTTATAATGTGTACAGAGTACCAAAACAAAATCGATCCATTGAAATATTATTACAATAGCTTTCGTTCTTCCTAACTCCACTCAAAACATTGCTTGATTTTCCTTCATCACAGCATTCAGCAAAAGGATTTCCCGCATACTTGAAGAAATCGAGAGCGGCCAACACCACAGAACCGTTTGCCTACTTGGTAAAGATAAAGAATGATAAGAGTTTTAAATCATAATCAATGAATGAATGGTTATCTTATTTATTACAAATACAGTCTCTTTACTATAATACTCTAAATTTCACTCAATCAAACTGTTAAGTGGAGTGTTATTTCTCGAAGATAAGATCTACCATTCAATGAAAGTAAACAGTTAAACCGAAGGTTGTAACAATCAAGGTTTACCCACTCCAAATGTTGCCTCAAGGGGCCCTATGTCTCTAAAAAAACATAAGTATTTGGATAAGGCTTGTAATACATTTGCATAAATATAAAAACTAAACGAGTCATTTTAAAATTTTTGACACAACAATGGTGTCAGTTTTTTTAGTTACACTTCTTCGTATCAAGGGTAAGAAATATTCATGTAACATAGAGTTTGGAGCCGAAGATTACAGTTTATAATTTTGGTTAATTGCACATGTCCTAAAATTAATTAGATGGTTTATAAAAACCACCTGGTGCTTCTCAAACTAAATACATTGTTAAGTCTAAACATGCTCAAGTTTATAATCGTTTCAAGTCCACCCTAAACAAAATATCTTCAAATTAAGAGATATGTCAATGTTTTGCGCTGCAAAGGCATTGCTTTATGGCTGAAGTGTTACCCAAACTGCCATAATCAATAGAACATCTGAAAAAAATCATTTGTAGTAAACTTGCATTTTTACTTGATTATTTTTTCTTACATTCTTACAGACATCGAAGACACAGATGGATGCGCATCAGGTATGAAAACATCAAGATAACGTGTATGTAAATATCAATTTGATGTAATGCTTTTATATTTACATGATACTCACAATATTCATGGATAATCCATAAAATAAAAGGGTGGGTTCATACTAAAGGTTGAGATTTTAATTGAGGCGTGCACTAATTACTGAAACTCCAGCAAGCGTTATGATAAAAATGAATAAACAAACAGGATCTTTAAAATGTTTCTAGTTTTTCTTTTTCCAATTGTTTCTTACCTAGTCGTAGTTGGAGGTAGAAAAAAAGTAGTCCACATTTTAGTTACTATCACTCATAAACATTTTTATGTCCATTTATGTTGCAGGATGGACCCGAAGTGGAAATTTTTGTTACCTAAATACAAATCTAACAGTCACAAGTTTTTCCCAGGCTGCTGCGCTATGCAACAGGTTAGGGTTTTCTTTTAGAGGGGCAAGTGTTTTTTTTTACTTTAGTATCTAGATCAAATGAGACAATGAAATAAAAATTATTATCAAAATAATATGACCAAATTTAAGAGAGAAAGAATAAGAGAGAGAAAAGAGAAGAGATAGAATCATAGATAGATTAATAGTTTTTTTTTTAAAAGGAAAGAGAATGAATCGGATAAAGAGGTAGAGAGTAAGATAGAGAGATTGATTGACAAGAATTGGGATTTTGCAATGTTCACGTTTTTTTTTTTATTAAGGTAGGTGTCTGACTTTAGCAATCAGATATAATGAGATAATAATTATTATGATAAACATAATGTGGCCTATGTTAAGAGGTAGAAAGAAAAAGAAAGAGAGAGAGTTAATAACAATAAAAATAATATAATCATAATAATAATCATAATCACAATCATAATAATTTTAGTATAATATCATTATATAATTTTGGATTCATAATTTTTAAAATCTTGCTGAAAATTAAGTACCAATACAATGCAAATTACAACTGCTTGCTCTTTCTGTGGATTATACCACCAGGGCACCCAAACAAAGCACGAGAAACGCATGTATCTAGGACCGCGAGTGATGACACTCTCGAGGCAACCACATCGCTCACACTGGAGGCACGTAATCTGGTCTTCAGAGCACAGAGGTGAGAGAAATCCTGTAGTTTTGTGAAAGAAAACAAAAACAGTCATGGAAATGAAATAGCAAGGGTTCTCCTATTTTCATATCGTACTCGAAAGCAGAAAGCACGTTGATAAAATGCGGAAGAGAGAGAGAGAGGGAGAGAGAGAGAGAGAGAGAGAGAGGCGAGAGAGAGAGAGAGGGAGATTGATAATTATGTAATAATGAAAAGAGAAATTCGTACAACTTGGCAAATAAGCGACAGATAAAAACTAACACAACTAAAGGTTATGTAAATACAAAAAAAAAACCGTTCATCTTTATTGGTTTCATTAGACTAAACAAATATTGTGTAGAGATACCGGCAGACAGACAGACAGACATACATACAGACAGATAAATAGATAGAGGTAGATAGACATGAATAAAGGTGGACACACAGAGACGGAGATAAAAAGAAGGGACCGACAGGCAGAGAGAGAGAGAATTAGCTGTACATCTCTTATTAAACTACGCATTTATTTTCTCCACAGTGTAACTGTTCCTAGCGGCAGCAAGTATTCGGTCCGTTTCCGGGTACTTGCCAGACGCTTGGCTTTTCCTTTAGTCACAGTTCTAGATGACATATATGGCTGGGCACCCGGTTAGTGTTTTTATTTATTTATGTTGGATTGGTAATTTTTTTAATATTTTGAGTAAATTAAGATATTTTATATAACATTTATGAAGATTTTGTATCCGAATTTCAATTTGGATGAATTTCATAAGACCTTATTTGTAATTTGTCATCTGGCGACCTACTAAAGTGTTTTGTACTTGTGTATGTATTTCTTGAAATTGAAAAAAAAAAAAAAAGAATAGAAAATTCTAAATTTAATATGGATTGAACACCATTAAATATATAATACTCTATGTTAGCAGAATTCCAAAAGTTGTAATTTCATAAAGTTCATGATCGATAACATTTTAATATTTGTACCCAATGCCAACCTAGACACTACTGATTTAAATGTTTAAAGACAGCTACAACTTGATTCCACAGCACAAAGATATACACTGATATTTATGGTTCATAAATTTTATATTAACTGGATTATTAAAACTACATGTCATCGTCTGAATACGATTGCATTACTAATCGCTCTTTTACATCCCTGTTCAGGTGATCAAGTAGTGATCACTTCTACAGATTTTGACTGGAGACAGGCTGAGGTCAAAACGATAGTCCAGTGTTATGATTGTGCCAGCAACCAATTTCGAGTGGATGGTGAGAGCATTTTTTTCTAAAAGTACTAGATTGTAAAAAAAGAACTTCATGCACAACATATAAACTGTGCGACACGATATAAAAACCATATAACTATAGAACAAACCTATAAATGTTTTGCTTTTCACACAGCTTCATCAGTACAGTAACTAAAGGAAACAGGCAACAAAAGTGATTAAAATTAAGTCATAATATATAGCGTTGTATTAAACATGTTTGGGCTGTTGATTTTGCAAGATGATGGACAGATTATCAATTATAGTGCAAACGGTATAAAAAGCAATGAACCAACCATTCATTATTCTCTCACATCCAGCATGAGATACACATAACTTTCAAGTTAGATTGCTGCCAGCATGTGCCTTAACACCTTTGAAACTCTGCACTAAGATGATCCATGAATATATTTCTTATAAAAATAATTTGTTGACCGTAATATGAATGCAATAGGTTATTTTAAGGCAACAGCTATCAAGAATTAAACCAATAGTCTACTATAGATTTCATAGTTCTATAAAGTTGCCATGAAGTGTAAAAAAGAATATTTTTCCTATCAACGTAAATCTGAAAATTTAATGACTGCATTTATGAACGTTTTATCTGTGATCAAAGTAATATTACCAAGAAGTTATTTCCATAAATTAAATAGAGTTTCGATTTGATTTTTTTAAAGTAATTAAACTATCCCTTTAAATTTGTTACATTTAAGGAGAATTTCGGTACAGTCATTTCGGTCACGTGACTTACGGCGTGGATGAGAGAGCCGAGGTGGGTCTCCTCTCAAGAAACATCCGTATAGAGGGCGAAGTCCAAGAAACCTGCTACTCCAACAACGCGGATGAAGCGTACCTCTGCACTAGATTTGAAATGGACACTTTTGGTGGTCATGTTAAGGTATGGGTTCGGGTATTTGTTCCACCTGTCATACACTGGAATATTTGTTTCTCATGGCAAAAAAGGTCCTTATTCGCCATAAAAGATGTAAAAAAAAAACAAGTGTTTATTTTATAGGGAAAACCTTATTTTTCATAAAAAATAGATTTAGGAATAGCATAACTAGATATATCTTACTGGAGATCAAAGTTAATGTTTTTTTAATAAGGTCTGCAAGGCTGTGCTTTTATAGCCTTCTGCAATGTTGCCATAACACAAATCTAGAATCTTCTCTTTTCTTGTGGGGCATGTCACGTATTGAAAAAAAGTTGGTAAAGATGACTCGAGGGTTGAGTGGTTGAAATCACCAGTGATCAGAATGACGCTGTCAGGTGACTTATTCTGCTGTTCATGGACCAGGTTGGATAAGTAGTCCTCTGCGCGTTTGGCGTTGGCCTGTGGGGGTACGTAAACTACATTCAGGTTTACTTTCGGAAATTCCCGAGGCAAGTAGTAAGGGCGTTTGGAGATCAAAGTTAATGTTTTTTTAATAAGGTCTTTTCATTAAGAATATGCACACGTGTACTTAGGAAAAGTTCAGATTAGTTACTCACTTATTTTCCTCTTAACATGATTTCTTTTTTTGCAAACATTAAACAGGTAATCCGCGGTGGCTTTGCTCGTGTGGAAGGAGTGGAGCTGTATCATTTAGGGCAGCAGTCTACACTGGGAACGTACCCTCTACACTTCCACATGTGTGATGAGGTGCCGGGCCAGTACTTCAAGAACAACGCCATCAGGGATTCCTTCTCTCGCTGCATCACCATCCATGGCACTGACAACGCAACGGTGAGTAAAATTAATGCTTTCACCTTTATGACAACTATGATATCGAAAATATAATTTATAAAATGTTAAAACTTTTATTACACAAGTCAAAAGACGAAGTGTTTAAAAAGCTAATCCTCCGTCCCTCTATACCAAATATACAGGTTAGCGACAATGTCTGTCTAAACCATATCGGGCACGGAATCTTTCTGGAGGATAGCGCCGAGCGGTGGAATATTATTCACCGGAATTTGGTCATCGGAACTGTGCATGGAACAATTCTCCTTTCTGATCGAAAGAGCGATGAATGTGCTGACCCCGATCACTGCAAGTATGTACACGACAAACAGAAATAGTATAATCAATGAAAAAAAATCCTTTTATTTTTAAATGTATGTACTATTTCTGCTTCTACTACCACCACTACTTCTACTACTACGACGACGACTTCTACACCTTCTATATACTACTACTACTGCTACTACTACTACTACTACTACTACTACTACTACTACTACTACTACTACTACTACTACTACTACTACTACTACTACTACTACTACTACTACTACTACTACTACTACTACTACTACTACTACTTCTACAAAAACTACTACTACTACTACTACTACTACTTCTACTACTACTACTTCTACTATCACTACTACTACTACTACTACTACTACTGCTGCTGCTGCTGCTACTACTACTACTACTACTACTACTATTGCTGCTGCTGCTGCTACACTAAAAGTTGTAGGAGTGTCCTAGAGGGACGTCAGCGAAGGCTAACACAATGCCATGACCCTGTAGGATTAATACAGTAATTATGTAGTGGATTAATACAGTAATTAAGTGAAAAAATGCGGCGTCACTGCATTTTGTATTCAGAACTAATTTTAAGTTGTTACGTTTACGAAGCATGTATATTTATTTTCCAAGTATCTGTACTTTTAGGCGACAGACGGCCCCGGAAACACACATACACACACACAAAGGCAGACAGACAAAGAGATTGGAGACCCACAAAGGGGCA
>RQTK01000004.1:529455-552412 GCA_003991915.1 Elysia chlorotica | reverse complement strand
TGCCCCTTTGTGGGTCTCCAATCTCTTTGTCTGTCTGCCTTTGTGTGTGTGTATGTGTGTTTCCGGGGCCGTCTGTCGCCTAAAAGTACAGATACTTGGAAAATAAATATACATGCTTCGTAAACGTAACAACTTAAAATTAGTTCTGAATACAAAATGCAGTGACGCCGCATTTTTTCACTTAATTACTGTATTAATCCACTACATAATTACTGTATTAATCCTACAGGGTCATGGCATTGTGTTAGCCTTCGCTGACGTCCCTCTAGGACACTCCTACAACAGGCAGATTGAGCGTGGTCTCTACAGAAACATGAGTGCACAGTACACTAAGATTGAACTCTTTTCTGGAAACATCATGCACTCCAATGGCGACGTGAGTATTCTGTTATCTTTCTCTTTCGTTTGTTGTAAAACTGAATATCATGGCGTGTATCGCATTGTGTTGTACCTTTTTTCTTCTATTTTCGTGTTTTCTGTAGCTAAATTCACCCTAATAATTACATGTCAAATAATTTAGTGAGCTAAGGAAACAAGTTCTTTTCTATTGAAATATGACTAATCGATTCCTCGAACCTGTATAATAAAATCTGGTAAACAGAATAACCCAAAACTTATGACTTGCTTGATATTGACAACCAAAATGTTGTAGGATACGTTTTATTTAACATCTCCGGTCCTAGATTGTTTCTTTATAGTTCACGCTGGATTTTTCTTATTACTTATAAGTTGTGTCTTTTCCTGTTACTGTTTAAAATGCCGAAAAGTCTTTTGTAGCCTGCCCTTCCTCTATTCGAGCATTTTAATTGGGTGCTTTTTCTATCATGAATCCCGCACATCAAATAAAACGAGCCGTGCATTGGAATCATTTCGCTCTATGGAACTTCTATTGTTTCACAGAGTGGTCTATGGTTCGACAGCCGCGTCTCCTATGGCCAGTATCACAATGGCAAGTTTGTCGAACCGGATGGAGTCCTCAAGACTAACGGCCTCTATGATCCCCGGGACCCGCCAAACGAAAACGGGACGCGTCAGTATCACAATGGCAAGTTTGTCGAGCCAGATGGGGTCCTCAAGACTAACGGCCTATATGATCCTCGGGACCCGCCAAACGAAAACGGGACGCGAACAGAGTCCATTCTCAGCGGGTACGACAACCCACGCATTTGAATAAATATTGTTCTATTTAAGCCTAAAAACCCGAGATAACCAAGCCTATTAATAAGTAAATTGATATTTATGCACCAAACATCTATGGGTTTTTTTTAGTTGTTTTGTCGAATTCGGTGTGTATATTTGTGATTTACAGTATTTCAAAAGTATTTTCATTTTTCATTGCATGAACAGAAATTAGAAAAAAGTATATTCAATTCATCGGAACTTCTTACAGATTTCAAAACGATTACGCCAAATAATCAAAATAAAAATATTACCAGAGATTTAAAAAACAGTCGACTAAATAATAGCATAAGACACCTTAGATTGCCATAATTTTCCTCACAGGAATTTACTTTCGCCGCCGCCTCAATTATCTCTTTTAGTGCTGGGTTGAGACATGCAGCCCAGAAAAGAAATTCACTCAAGACTGAAATTTAATCCTGTCTATTGCTCTAACTTTTAAGAATAAATACAATAATACAGTTTATTTATATCGCCATATTAACTCAACTCATGGGACTTTAAACATTAAAATATCACCCCAAAAAAGTATGTAAACTAGTAACATGAACCATAGTATTTGTACATGTCATATTATTACAAAACAAAAAGCATTCATTTATACAAGAACATGATTTGCATATATAATTAAACTAGACGATCGAACACATGCATTTTAACAGATTTTCAAACGTCGCTTCTGAGTTAGTGTCTCTGAATTGTGTGACAGACCAGTCCTTTTTTCGATGCAGCAGCACTGAAAGCTCTCTCACCATACTTTTTCGTAATACATGTAGATCATTTTACCTTAAATGCATAAGATGTGATGGTATATACTGGTAAACACGTTTTGTTTCAGACTGAATTACATTTCATTTTTTGTTTTCCAGTCTCACGATCTACAGGAACGATGATTTTGATGTGTGGATGAGAGGTGGAAATATTGTAATCACAAATTCTTCGTAAGTAATAATTTATTGTTTGTTGTAAACTACTTTTTGCATGAAAGAGGGATATCTTTGTAAAATATCGGTTCTTTATCTTGGCTTGAAATTGATAAACGAAAAGTAGATTTTATCTGGTTATGCTGATTATGAATAATAATAATCGTACATTTTGCATTTTGTATTTCACACTTGTTCCATGTTCCATCATATGTGGCAAACAACGTAAACAAATTAAGTTTACTTTAGATTTTAAAGAGTTAGCATTTTTTTAAGTTTTAGTTTAGATCTCTTGATTCCCTGTAGAACATCCTCCATTGAACTCGCTTCTGGCTGATCCTCTTCAGCTCTGGTGGGACCGATGGGGCAGGTCTGTTGAGCGTTTTTTGAGCGTTTCCCTTGCCTTATGTTTTTTATTCACCAGATATCGTGTTTCCATTCTTGTCTTTAACTGGGCGGCTGGGGTTTATGTTTCTCCCCAAGAAAGCCCTGTCGATTTCGTAGAGTCTCTTCATATTCCTTTTTGTGTATGTGTGTTTGCGGGGCCGTCTATCGCTTACAAGTATACATGCTCACGAAATAAATATACATGCTTCGTAAACGTAACAACTTAAAATTAGTTCTGAATACAAAATGCAGTGACGCCGCATTTTGTCACTAGATAATTACTGTATTATTCCTACAGGGTCATGGCATTGTGTTAGCCTTCGCTGACGTCCCTCTAGGACACTCCTACAACAGGCAGATTGAGCGTGGTCTCTACAGAAACATGAGCGCCCAGTACACCAAGATTGAACTCTTTTCTGGAAACATCATGCACTCCAATGGCGACGTGAGTATTCTGTTATCTTTCTCTTTTTATTGTTGAAACTGAAAATCATGGCGTGTATCGCATTGTGTTGTACCTTTTTTCAATTCTATTTTCGTGTTTTCTGTAGCTAAATTCACCCTAATAATTACATGTAAAATAATTTAGTGAGCTAAGGAAACAAGTTCTTTTCTATTGAAATATGACTAATCGATTCCTCGAACCTGTATAATAAAATCATTATGGTAAACAGAATAAACCAAAACTTATGACTTGCTTGATATTGACAACCAAAGTGTTGTAGGATACGTTTTAATATACATCTCCGGTCCTAGATTGTCTCTTTATATAGTTAATGCTGGATTTTTCTTATTACTTATAAGTTGTGTCTTTTCCTGTTACTGTTTAAAAATTCCATAAAGGTCTTTTGTAGCCTGCTCTTCCTCTATTCGAGCATTTTAAGGGGGTGTTTTTCCTATCATAAATCCCGAACATCATAGTTATTAGACGAGCCATCATGTGCATTGGAAGTACTATTGCTTTATGGAACTTCTATTGTTTCACAGAGTGGTTTATGGTTTGACAGCCGCGTCTCCTATGGTCAGTATCACAATGGCAAGTTTGTCGAGCCGGATGGAGTCCTGAAGACTAACGGCCTCTATGATCCCCGGGACCCGCCAAACGAAAACGGGACGCGAACAGAGTCCATTCTCAGCGGGTAAGGCCATCCACACTTTTGGTTTAACATTATTTTTTTAAATCTGGGAACACAAGATAGCCAAGCGCATTAATAAGTGAATTGATGTAGATACATCATTCGTGTATATTTCTTTACTTGTTTTATCGAATGCTGGGTGATGGTTTGTGATTTGCTGTATTTCAAAAGTATTGTTATTGCATGTACTCGTACATAAACTACAAAAAAAAGATGTTCAATTCATCGGAACCTCTTAAAGATTTTAAGAGGATAACCCAAAAAAGCCAAAATCAAAATCAAAATCAATTACTAGAGCTTGAAAATAGTCGAATGTGGCGTAAAACAACATTATCCATAAGGTTGCCATTATTTTCCTCACAGGAATTTACTTTCGCCGCCGCCTCAATTACCTCTTTTAGTGCTAAGTTGAGACATGCAGCCCAGAAAAGAAATTCACTCAAGACTGAAATTTAATCCTGTCTATTGCTCTAACTTTTAAGAATAAATACAATAATACAGTTTATTTATATCGCCATATTAACTCACTCATGGGACTTTAAACATTAAAATATCACCCCAAAAAATATTAAACTGTAACTATGAACCATAGTATTTGACATGTCATATTATTACAAAACAAAAAGCATTCATTTATACAAGAACATGATTTGCATATATAATTAAACTAGACGATCGAACACATGCATTTTAACAGCTTTTCAAACGTCGCTTCTTAGTTAGTGTCTCTGAAATGTTGTGACAGACCAGTCCGTTTTTCGGTGCAACAGCACTGAAAGCTCTCTCACTATATCTTTTAGTAATACATATAGATCATTTTACATAAATGCATGAGATTCGATGGTATAGACTGGTAAACACGTTTAAGACTGAATTACATTTCATTTTTTTCCCTTCCAGTCTAACGATCTACAGGAACGATGATTTTGATGTGTGGATGAGAGGTGGAAATATTGTCATCACAAATTCTTCGTAAGTAATTGTTTGTTTTAAACTACATTTTGCATGAAAGAGATATATCTTTGTAAAATGCCACTTTCTTGGCTTGAAATTGATAAATGATATGTCAATTTTATGTCTTTGTCCTGATTACGAGGAATAATTATCGTACATTTTGCATTTTATATTCCATTCTTTTTCATTTTCCGCCATATGTGGCAAACAACAAACAATAAGTTTACTTTAGATTTTAGAGTTATCATATTTTTAGTTTTAGTTTAAGCCTCTTGATTCCCAGTGGAACATAAGGCTGCAGCGAATCCCCTCCACCGAACTCGTTTGTGGCTGATCCTTTTCAGCTCGGCCGATGCACTGCCATCGGCTTTAATCTCGGCATCGGTGCTTCGCCGCCAAATCTGCTTCAGGCCGCCGACTTTGCGTTTACCTTGGGAGTTTCACTTCAGGGCTTGCCTTGTGATGCACCATAAAGGTGATCGTCGGTGAGAGGAAAAAACCCTGACGAACGCCAGTTTTTACTTTAAAGGGTTCTCTTAGTTTTGCATCCTGGATTCGTAGAGTCTCTTCATATTCCTTTTGCCTTCTGCAGCCTCTGCCTCTGTTGTCAGCTCCTCTACAGAATACAGAATACAGAATATAGAAGTCATCCCTCTGTGTAATTTATTTTGTCTTCCATGGCATAATTATTTCGGCTCTCTATCCTTCTCCCAGTATCGAGCTTGTAGTGTTCATTTTTGCTCTATGCCTTGAGCCTGGATTATTTAGAGTTTCAAGTTCTTCCGTGATGAGAGTCCAGGTGTCCGTTGTGATACACTCCTTGTGTTTCATGATCTTTTTGCCCAAAGCCATTGAACACGTCTCCTTCCAGGTCTCTTGCAGGCTTCGCCACTGTTCTTCAATTGTCTCCTCTGGTAGCATGGAGCGCACACTGAACGTATTCCTTAGCTCGATTTTGAAATGCTCTGATTTCTGTTTCCCTCTTAGACACTGCAGATTATACTTGTAAGCTGGTCGTTCGGCCCTGTCGTTGCAAGCTTTGAGCTTGGTTCTAAGTACTGCAACAACCACGTGGTGATCTGTTTCTGCGTCTGCATGTGGTCTATTCAGTTTTCAAATTATTAATTGAAGAAAAAATGACAATTTCTGCTAGCCGTCTTCGTGCTCCATTTTTTCACCATCATATAATTTTTCGATGCCTTATCCCATTTCGTATCATACGCGTGATAATGTGCTTTTTCGTTTTTTTTTAATGAAGAAATGAACAAAATAACGATGCCCGAATTCTTTGTTATGTTATTGTTCATTTTCCAGCTTTGCAGATACTACTACATCTGTTATATCCGCCCACTCGACCGGTGACACATCTTGTGACGTTCGTCACAGCATCTTCATAGGTGAGACAGAGAACAAAGGCGAGCCTTTCATCTACACCAACACCTCCAGCGAGTACGACCATCTGCCCAAGGAAGAAAAACCTTCACACAGCTTTGATCGAAGCTATTCAGACAACAAGCCGTAAGTAAATCGATTTCTTTTAAATTCTCAGATTTCTTACAATAATATATACTGCTACTTGCAATGTTACAATTTTTAGCTTTTTGAGACCCATTTTATGTTAGTATATCAATAGAATTTATTTGCAGCGTCCAGAGTAAATGAGCGCGTGATTATTAATTTTGGGAAAGAAACAAATTTAAGAAAAAAATGTGAATACAATTTCGACGCTGTTGTATGCAACTGACCATAAACCTACAAATTGTGGAGAGTGTATTACTTATGGTGTACCAATAACTGTGATTAATTAGTGGCTTTGGAAACGTTCAAGTGTTTCTATGGACGTTTTTCAGAGATGCTATACAGAGTGGGCTTTTGATGTACCAAGGTCCGATGTACGTAGACAACTGCTACTTTGACCGTTACTACAACTTGTACTACAATGATTCCTTTGTGAACACATGGGGATTCAGGTATTTTACACTCTGGAGTTATTTTACTTAGTTCTTTTATATAATAAGTAAATATGTTTTTGGCTATTTATAGTTGTAACTTTAAATCTTGTAGAATATTAGAACATCTAACACGTGAATAAATATATCATGCTATTGCTTATTCGTCAAAGATTGAAAACGTTATTTTTATCAACACAATAATTATGTGCCTACGTCTTGGACTTTACAATGACGTTCATATTTAATACTGTGTACCTTCTTGAACAGCTCACTGTTCGTAGTACCTGATTGAAAAACCATTAGATTAAAGATGAAAGAAAAAAATAGTCACGACATCTTTTGAGAACTCAGCCATGTCGAGAAATTACTTTAACAGTTATTTGGTTTTGTAAATTCATAAGAATAGAGCTTTCAAATCTGCAGATGCTTATCGGGAAGGGACATAATGGGACTTTACAGCTGGTAAATAAAGTTGTTGACTTTAAAAAGAACATAAAGTCACAATAACAACAACACAAGAACAGAAATACCTTATATTTCTGCTTGCAGAGTTTTTAAGCTGCATTTATTGTGCAGTCCGAAGGAAGAGTTACGAGTACTATTAACAGTTACTATCCCCTTTTCCCACTTTCTCTGTGTCTTTTTGTATTTTTTTCCTTAGACCTGTTCACCAATCTGCAGCCATTAGCTTCCATAGAAGCAACCACTACCCCACGGTACCAAGAAACGGAGTAAAGAACCTCAAATTTGGATATTGTAACGGGGTGAGTCTCTGGGCATACAAAAAGGGAGTCCAAGGTTCGGATATCAACTTCAGGCCCTCAATGAATTTTTTAGGATATGTAGGAGATATCAAACTAGTAAAAGACTACCTTCATACATGAAGTGCTCTGAATTATCTAAAATGAGTAACTTTTGGAAAAGAATACACTATGTATTACGACAACTACTACTACTACTATTACTACTACTACTACTACTACTACTACTACTACTACTACTACTACTACTACTTGGATTACTTGACAAGAGTAGCATCTTTTTAAAGTAAGTTGTTGAATTATATTGACGAACTTTGGTGGAAAGCCATCAGTCTCCAGATGACATCTCGGTCGACGCTGTCGATTGCCTTTTGAAAGTCAACAAACACTGCAAACAGGATATCTCCACCCCAGTGACAGTTTGATGATGATGCGCATGGTAGTTAAGTTACATGATGGGATAGCTGGTGGGCCCGGTGGAACAGGTCTGTGGAGCGTTTCCTTGAGCGTTTTAATTGCCATCTGTTCTTCTTCACCATGTATATAGTTTCCATTCTTGTCTGACGGGGCGGCTGGGGTTTATGTTTCTCCACAGAGATTCCTGGTGATTTCGTAGAGTCTCTCCATATTCATTAGGCCTTCTGCAGCCACTGCCTCTTTTGTCAGCTCCTCTGTGTAATTTCTTTTGTCTTCGTTGACACTTTTTTCATCTCTCTGTTTTTCTTCCTGTGTCACGCTTGTAGTATGCGCTATAAACAAAATAAACAAAAGAACGACGAATTATGTTATTAAATGTAATTGTTCATTTTCCAGCTTTGCAGATACTACTACATCTGTTATATCCGCCCACTCGACCGGCGACACATCTTGCGACGTTCGCCACAGCATCTTCATAGGTGAGACAGAGAACAAAGGTGAGCCTTTCATCTATACCAACACCTCCAGCGAGTACGACCATCTGCCCAAGGAAGAAAAACCCTCACACAGCTTTGATCGAAGCTATTCAGACAACAAGCCGTAAGGAAATGATGTTGTTTGTTTTCTTAATTTTCAGATTTATTTCAACAATCTATATTGCGTCTTGCAACGCTACAAAGATAAGCTTAATAAGAACTATTGTACGTTACTCTATCAATAGAATTTATTTGAAGTGTCCAGAATAAATAAGAGCGTGATGATTTTTGGAAGAAAGAAACAAATGTAAGAAAAACAAACTTAATGTGAATACAATTTCGAAGCTGTTTTATGCAACTGACCATTAAACCTACAAATTTTGGACAATGTATTACTTAGGGTGTACGAACAATACAAAGTCTGGACTTTTTTTCAACTGAGATTAATTAGTGACTTTGGAGATATTCAAGGGTTTAATGCACGTCTTTCAGAGATGCTATACAGAGTGGGCTTTTGATGTACCAAGGTCCGATGTACGTAGACAACTGCTACTTTGACCGTTACTACAACTTGTACTACAATGATTCCTTTGTCAACACATGGGGATTCAGGTATTTTACACTCTCTGGTTATTTTACTTAGTTCTTTTATATAATAAGTAAATATGTTTTTGGCTATTTATAGTTGTAACTTTAAATCTTGTAGAATATTAGAACATCTAACACGTGAATAAATATATCATGCTATTGCTTATTCGTCAAAGATTGAAAACGTTATTTTTATCAACACAATAATTATGTGCCTACGTCTTGGACTTTACAATGACGTTCATATTTAATACTGTGTACCTTCTTGAACAGCTCACTGTTCGTAGTACCTGATTGAAAAACCATTAGATTAAAGATGAAAGAAAAAAATAGTCACGACATCTTTTGAGAACTCAGCCATGTCGAGAAATTACTTTAACAGTCATTTGGTTTTGTAAATTCATAAGAATAGAGCTTTCAAATCTGCAGATGCTTATCGGGAAGGGACATAATGGGACTTTACAGCTGGTAAATAAAGTTGTTGACTTTAAAAAGAACATAAAGTCACAATAACAACAACACAAGAACAGAAATACCTTATATTTCTGCTTGCAGAGTTTTTAAGCTGCATTTATTGTGCAGTCCGAAGGAAGAGTTACGAGTACTATTAACAGTTACTATCCCCTTTTCCCACTTTCTCTGTGTGTGTTTTTTTTTTCTTTCATAGACCTGTTCACCAATCGGCAGCCATCAGCTTCCATAGAAGCAACCACTACCCCACGGTACCAAGAAACGGAGTAAAGAACCTCAAATTTGGATATTGTAACGGGGTGAGTATCTGGAATGACAAGAAGAGGGTCCAAGGTTCGGATATCAACTTGAGCCCCGACATGAATTTTCTAGGAAATCTAGGAGATATAAAACTAATAAAAGATTACCTTTATACACAAGTGCTCTGAATCGTCTAAAATGAGTAAACGAAAAAGAATACACTATGTATTACTACAACCACTACTACTACTATTGCTACTACTACTATTGCTACTACTACTACTACTACTACTACTACTACTACTACTACTACTACTACTACTACTACTACTACTACTACTACTACTACTACTACTACTACTACTACTACTACTACTACTACTACTACTACTACTACTACTACTACTACTACTACTACTATGATACAGAGAAGCAGGCCAACAACTATAGAGGCTTTAACAGACGGAGCTAGACCTAGGGGCCAAATAATAATGCGAGCGACTGAGGAATAAGGTGAAAATAAGTTAGAAAGGGACAGCCACAAACCTAGGTCTAGCTTAGACCAACAGATAAGACAAGTAGACAAAGACACATTTTTAGACAAATGACATGGACGGGGATCGAACCCGCACCTTCTACTCGGCACCCATCGCCTTGCCAAGGCGAAGACCAGTGTGCTTAACCACTCTGCCATCGGCTTTCACAAAAATGAAAGCTCCTGTCAGAGGGCTTTACACACGGCTTGCCTTGACTGAGAAATCGTACTTTGCTGAGTTAGACCTGTCCAGTTTTTATTACAGAACGTGAACAAACTAGTTTCTCTATAGGATCCCGAAGTATTCATGTTAGCCAGAATAAATAATAGAATTATGATACAGAGAAGCAGGCCAACAACTATAGAGGCTTTAACAGACGGAGCTAGACCTAGGGACCAAATAATGATGCAAGCAAAGTACGATTTCTCAGTCAAGGCAAGCCGTGTGTAAAGCCCTCTGACAGGAGCTTTCATTTTTGTGAAAGCCGATGGCAGAGTGGTTAAGCACACTGGTCTTCGCCTTGGCAAGGCGATGGGTGCCGAGTAGAAGGTGCGGGTTCGATCCCCGTCCGTGTCATTTGTCTAAAAATGTGTCTTTGTCTACTTGTCTTATCTGTTGGTCTAAGCTAGACCTAGGTTTGTGGCTGTCCCTTTCTAACCTATTTTCACCTTATTCCCTCAGTCGCTCGCATCATTATTTGGTCCCTAGGTCTAGCTCCGTCTGTTAAAGCCTCTATAGTTGTTGGCCTGCTTCTCTGTATCATAATTCTATTATTTATTCTGGCTAACATGAATACTTCGGGATCCTATAGAGAAACTAGTTTGTTCACGTTCTGTAATAAAAACGGACAGGTCTAACTCAGCAAAGTACGATTTCTCAGTCAAGGCAAGCCGTGTGGAAGGCTCTCTAAACGGAGCTTTCATTTTTGTAAAAAGGCCGATGGCAGAGTGGTTAAGCACACTGGTCTTCGCCTTGGCAAGGCGATGGGTGCCGAGTAGAAGGTGCGGGTTCGATCCCCGTACATGTCATTTGTCTAAAAAATGTGTCTTTGTCTACTTGTCTTATCTGTTGGTCTAAGCTAGACCTAGGTTTGTGGCTGTCCCTTTCTAACCTAACAGCATCTTCATAGGTGAGACAGAGAACAAAGGCGAGCCTTTCATCTATACCAACACCTCCAGCGAGTACGACCATCTGCCCAAGGAAGAAAAACCCTCACACAGCTTTGATCGAAGCTATTCAGACAACAAGCCGTAAGGAAATGATGTTGTTTGTTTTCTTAATTTTCAGATTTATTTCAACAATATATATTGCGTCTTGCAACGCTACAAAGATAAGCTTAATAAGAACTATTGTACGTTACTCTATCAATAGAATTTATTTGAAGCGTCTAGAATAAATAAGCGCGTGATGATTTTTTGGAAGAAAGAAACAATTGTAAGAAAAACAAAATTAATGTAAATACGATTTCGAAGCTGTTTTATGCAACTGACCATTAAACCTACAAATTGTGGACAATGTATTACATAGGGTGTGCGAATAATAAAAATTATGTATGGACTTTTTTCAACTGTGATTAATTAGTGACTTTGGAGACATTCAAGGGTTTGATGCACGTTTTTCAGAGATGCTATACAGAGTGGGCTTTTGATGTACCAAGGTCCGATGTACGTTGACAACTGCTACTTTGATCGTTACTACAACTTGTACTACAATGATTCCTTTGTCAACACATGGGGATTCAGGTATTGTACACTCTCTGGTTATTACTTAGTTCTTTTATATAATAAGTAAATATGTTTTTGGCTATTTATAGTTGTAACTTTAAATCTTGTAGAATATGAGAACATCTAACACGTGAATAAATATGTCATGCTATTGCTTCTTCGTCAAAGAGTGAATACGTTATTTTTATGAACACAATACTACGTGCCTACGTCTTGGACTTTGCAATGACGTTAATGTTTAATACTGTTTACCTTCTTGAACAGCGTACTGTTCGTAGTACCTGATTGAATAAACATTACATTAAAGATGAAAGGAAAAAAAGAGTCACGACATTTTTTTAAACTCAGCCAAGTCGACAGATTACTTTAACAGTCATTTGGTTTTGTAAATCCACAAGAAAGAGAGTTTTCGAATCTGGGATTTATTAGACTTTAAAGTTGTTGATTTTAAGAAGAATAAAAAACAAACTACAACAACAAGAACAGCAAAAACAACAAGAGAAATACTTTAATTTTCTGCTCGCAGAGTTTTTGAGTTGCGTATAATATTATTGTGCATTCAAAAAGAAGCGTTATTATCAACAGTTACTATCGACTTTAACCACTTTCTCTGTGTGTGTTTTTTTTTTCTTTCATAGACCTGTTCACCAATCGGCAGCCATCAGCTTCCATAGAAGCAACCACTACCCCACGGTACCAAGAAACGGAGTAAAGAACCTCAAATTTGGATACTGTAACGGGGTGAGTCTCTGGGATGACAAGAAGAGTGTCCGAGGTTCGGATATCAACTTGAGCCCCTAAATGAATTTTCAAGGAAATCTAGGAGATATAAAACTAATAAAAGATTACCTTCATAAATGAAGTGCTCTGAATCGTCTAAAATGAGTAAACGAAAAAGAATACACTATGTATAATACTACAACCACTACTACTACTATTGCTACTACTACTATTGCTACTACTACTATTGCTACTACTACTACTACTACTACTACTACTACTACTACTACTACTACTACTACTACTACTACTACTACTACTACTACTACTACTACTACTACTTTTATAACTATGAATCATTAACTGTCTGTGTGTTTTCAATATCATGCATTACAGTTCTAAAATCTTTGTTCAGACAACTTTAAAAAGTCGAAATTACTCCTGTTTTTAGGTATTTGAAAATCAAGTACATTTTACCTATTGTTTTAGTGAACATGATTAAACCTTTTTGCGGTATGTCTACTTTTAACATAATAGGAGTTTAAAATATCTTGTGTTCTTTTTTATATCAATCATGGTCTTATTCAGGAAAACAACGCTTTCCGCGTCTTCATGGGCAATTCTACAAGTGAAGGGTGGGAAATTCTAGATGGCAACGAACTTGTTACCT
Organism: Elysia chlorotica; assembly: GCA_003991915.1. Taxonomy (NCBI): domain Eukaryota; kingdom Metazoa; phylum Mollusca; class Gastropoda; family Plakobranchidae; genus Elysia; species Elysia chlorotica. The sequence goes on along the minus strand of RQTK01000004.1, from coordinate 539,278 downwards.
TCCACGATTATGACGGGAGCTTGACTGGCACAGCCAACACGCAAGTTGTTCTAGACAGGCCGTTCTATGTCGGTATGATGCATTTTGTATTTCCATAACATCCCACGTTAAAATGCTCAATAGGTACACAATTGACAATTAGTAACTTAATTTTGCTAGACCTGATTTTACTATTCATTGAGCAGTTGAAATTTTCTAATCTCAACACTCATCTGGCGCCTAATATGTATTCACTGCCTGTTTAGGAATGTTTTCCTATATGCTCCAAGTGACACAGTTATTAAATCTAATAATTTTAGCAAGGTGTATTGATAGGTACAACTGTATACCTTATTTGTTCTTTCTTTGAACTCTCCAGGACCAGAATGTTTGCCGCATCCTGAATGGTCTATGTCGGTGTGTCCTTACAAGTATGCCCAGGTGAGAGTTTAGTTCCCGAGAAATATGTTGGAAAAAACAGATGAGTTAAGCACAGCTACTAAGAGATTTGATTATTATGAAACGTGCTAATCGGTACCTTCGTAAATGAGCAAGTCTTTATATATGTCATTTGTTGACGTCACCATTATCTATGATAGTTGCATTTACTACACAATCTCATTTGCCTGGCACTTCTAATATGTAACTAATCAATAAAAAGAAGAAAAAAAGTATTTATATTATCAATAATACGGCTTAGAAATAGTACAGTTAAGATACATCTGAGTGATGGGGTCTTTGAAACAAAAAACAAATAAAGCAAAGACGTAGGTTTGCTAAAACGTATCTTTCTAGGAAAGTACTAGCTCTGCAATTGAAGCATCCAAACAATTTCATTCGACTCAAAAAGCGTTGGGTTTTTTTTGTGTGTGTTTTTTTTTCGGTTGTATTAAGTATACTTTAAATTAACTAGTTTAAAGAAACTTAAAACATCAATACACACTCACTGATACCCTTGTTTTTAAATTCTATTTTTTCAGCTTATTGTGAGAGGCGAAGGTGGTGTTCTGTCCTCTTCACTTATTGATCAATGGCCTATCCTTTTGAGCAGAGACGACCAACCACAAGACGTTATAAAAATACAAGGTTAGAGTCATTTTTTACTCCTCTTTTTAATCTCAGAATTTTCTTCGTAGTCGTGTATTAAGCTGTTCTCTTTTGCGGATTACCTAACTATGACTGCACAGCGTCTACAAAGCACAGTAATTTAATCTTCTATGACAGTAAATAAAACGGTGCAGTACCGTACATCTCGTCCTAGGATTTCTAATTCGTGTTATATTAAAGGTGATATGTGCGCTAAGTCAGACGTTTTACCCACACCCCAAGTTTTCTCGACATCGCCGCATCTTTTGGTTTTTTTTTTTCCTTTAAAGTTTTATTTTGATCGATGTAAGAAATGCATTTCTGTAGTTCATAGCAAAATGTTGGTTTCAAAAAATGTTTAATTTTCTTTCAAGTTATCCATGTGTACAGAAATAACTCTGCAATAGGCATTGCACAGGAGTTTTTTTTTTCTCTATCGATCGACGCGGCGTATTGTAGACTACTCTTTTAATATGAATCTTCCAATTTTGTTATGTGGCCTGTCATGAAAGACAAGACGTTTTTTTTTTCTGAAAAGGTGAAGAAGTCTTTTAAAATGTTGGAATGAATACAATATGTAAAACCTATTTATCTCTGAAAATGTAAGTTGGTACTTCCTTTGTGAGCGTAAACGTTGATTTTAATGTCTATCCTTTCCAATACATATTGCTCAATACGTGTTTGATTATTTTTTTCCAATATGTAATCTTATATCTTTGTGTAAAAATGACTATAAATTGACTAGGGAGAGCACCGACTGATAAAAAACCCACTAATACATGTATTTTTGTATTCCAGATTAATTTTAAGAGATGGGTCCTGATTGATGTTAGATAACAAACGTGGCATCATAACAAGACATTGCAGATTTTTCATAACTCAAATATTACATTCTTATTCAAATCAGTTTCGATGGTGAAGATAAAACAAATAGTGCGAGAGAACCAGGAATTTTACTATTTAATGTTGCACAAGGACTAGATGAATGAAACAACACCCATTGATTCTTTTTGCAGGGTCGACTGGTTTGAAATATCCAGTGCGCATACACAAGTCCTACACAATCCGGTTCAATACTAGTCTTGGAGATGCTCCCACAGAGGTAGAGATCAAAGCCAAATACGGCTTGGAAAAGTAAGTTGTTTCAGTTGCATTTTGAAGCACATAAGTATCCAATGATTTATCATATGGAAATAGATAATTGAGGAGCTAATGTTTCACTTTACTTCAAAATAACGTGTGCATTGTCAAAAGAAGAGAGAACCTTTCTTTCCTTGTGCATTTTGAGAGGGAAATCGCTCCCGTTGTTTAGAAAGCAAATACTATGTTCATTTATGTAACAAAGTTATTAACTTCACCCCTTTGTGATCAAATATCTCTAAGCAAATTAAATAGAATGAGCTGAATATAATTTTTGTTTATTGAAGGTTACTTTGTACTTTCTTCTTTCTGTCGCGATGGATTGTGTCAAAATGGTTGTAACATGAATGTAATTGATAAGCGTCATTCCGTGAACAAAAAATAACACGGCTACTAAAGGGCTCTCTCATTCTCAGCCTAGAATGTAACCTATGCAAAAAAACGCAAAATCAATACCATTGAGAAAGTTACCTAATAACTATTATAACTCAATCACTGGTACAGCAACGATGTCATACGTATAGGCGTCTGTTTCCCAAAGACGACCACAAGTTTCAACATTGTGAGCTCATGGCCGAAAATCAACAGTAGATCTACGTTCCCCACCTGGGTGGACAGCCTGGCCGAGCTGGACGCTGACACAACTTTCACAGCCTTCTACTGGGACAGCAGTAACGGGTTAGTACTCGTAACGACTATACATAGCAGCACATACTAATAAATATTATTATTGTGATTGAGATGTCGCAATGTTTTTTCTCTAAGAAGACAGAAATGTTCAACAAGCAAAAACGCCAAAGTGGCATTTTTTGGTTGATTAAAAAAAAATACTGTTCTCTATAGGATTTAACGTCTTCTAGGTTCCTCTAGGGATTCTATACGGCGACGGACCCCAAAACTTACGTCTGACAATTTTATGTGCTGCCACACACGAGACAGGGCGGGGACACCGTGACTCCTGTCTCGGCCCCCCAAAAATACTGCTTTCCGTTTGTGCGTTTTGTATTCAGTTTTTAAAATCTCGAGCAAGGTGCGTTGTTTATTAGCATGACTCATTTCTATTGTTTGATGAGATAAGTTGACCACAAATAGAGTACATGTTTACTTACTACTTTCCGATACTCATGGTGAATTTACATAACTAGTCTTTATTAACCTGTTCACGTGCACAATCATCGTCACGTCACCTATCGTCAAGTGTGGGTACCAAACCGAACAAAACGATGAATTTTACAAACTGCATTTTGAGAGCTATTTTAATGATATTTACTGAAAAAGTGAGTAAACAACTTCCCATTAGACATGTGTAGTCAATGTAAAATTATTAATTAGGGATGACGTTAAACTAGTTGAAAACATAATAATTTATGTCAACAAACTATTAATAACTGTGTAGGACATATAAAATTATAATACAGGTTACTTTTTTAAAATGTGCTTCGTGATTTACCTATCTATCTAGATGTATCATAACCCTTTGTAAATTGTCTCCTCCTCCATCCCCAGACTACTGTTCTTCAAAATGTCCTCCAATGCAACTTTTACCAACCTGGACCAGGAGGCGGCAGGTGATCTCGTCCCAGAGGTCACCGTGACCAGACTGGACGGAGACAACAGCCCAGCCACCTGCACCTACAACCCTGCCCCCTACAACCCACAGGTAGGTTGCTTTTTATACACGATTTTGAATCATAGGGCCGTGGTAGTTTACGACTCGCCGCAAGCCTTCTTATTCTCATATTGTTACGACGCGTCGTATTTTACCACGAAGTTGTGGTTACTACCCGTAGTCTTCTATTTTGGTTAAGAAGTTGCTATTTCAACTTATTTGCCTTTTTTGTTTAACCTTTTCTGGTAATCAACAATCTTGACGTAAACCTTTTTTTCGGTAAATGTTGCCTGGAGTAACTTTATTTTATTAACACATTACAAACACACTAGGCATCGAAATTTTTTGTTCTGTTGTACAATTTTTATTACAAATTTTTTGTTTTCCTTTTCTTTGCTAAATGCCGAACTATGAGTTATTACCTTCTCTCAGCGGTAGTTATCTGATAAGTTTAGAATAGAACAAGGAGTATTTTATGATTAAGCATGCACGGTAACTGTTATAATTATTATCATTTTAGGTACCAACTCCGACATCGGTAACAGCAGCAACTTGCAATGGACCAGACTCGCCAAAGGTGAGTTGTGTCCGGTAAAATTTTGGTTTCTTGAGTAGCTGCTATGATGCTCATTAAGAAAAAAAAATTAATCTGAGATTTTTCTTTACTAATTTTTATCTTCTCTTTCTTCACTGAAGTTTATATTTGTATTCGAAAAGTACAGGAATAGGATTTCCAGATTTTGGGGGAAAAACAGACAATACCACCTTCTATAAACTAGATCGACCAGGAATAGCAAGTTTGTGTTTTCCTTTAATCTTTTTTTAATATGTACTCCTGACCAAAAGTTAAATTGATATATAGAAACTGAAACTTAAAAAAAAAATTTCTATTGGTTAGGTGTTTAACACCAACGCTACATTGGTAATTGTATTTTTGTGTGATTCTTTTTTTTTTCTTCTGTGTATTCTTCATTATAAAAGTACCTATTTCATCTAAAGGGTCTCGGTGCTCCTGTAGTGGAAGACTACACCATCCCAGGTTCACGGGCAGAGACATGCGCAGACTGCCCAGTTCCAGACGTGGTGCATGGTACGTATATCAAATGTATATACTTCAATGTCCTTGTCTCTGTCTTAAAAAATAATATGTGCGTTCATTTGTGTAGTTTGTGAAGATATTATTTTATACATCTATGTTAATTTCTATTTCAATGTCTATGTTTATAAGTACATGTATGTTTATATCTATGTCTCATTATGCATCGTTTATACAGATGCCTATAATAAGTACTTCTCTTGATTACAGATAACAGAACTTTTCAATGAGATATTTTGACGAAAAAAAGATTTATAAACTTTGTTTTAGATTAACCAGAACCATTATCCTTACTTCTGTCCTATATAGAAAATTAGAAAATGAGCGGGAAAAGGCTGAAATAATTTCCACATTAACACATTTATTTTTCTTAATGTTATACTGAACATTTGAAAATCACCCCAAAAAGTCTGAGATGTTTATGAATACAAGAAATTTAAGTAACCTTACCAGGCTAATTGACGTCAGAATAAACAGAAAAAGAACCATAACAACAATGAAAAACATGATTGTGTCGATAACATAGGTTTCCGCTTATAAATTGACGGAAACCGTTGGTTTTTTTTTTATTTCATTGATCACCTCATCAACCACAATGATTTGATAGTTATCATCCGGAGCCATTGTCCTTTGCATTTTGAAAATGAACACGGAGACTAAATAATTATTGTTTAATATTACTTTTAAAATGGATGTGTATTGTTATCTTTAGTCCCGCGACCATCTGAGTACAGGGGCTGTTTCTATGAGGATTCCTTGCTGCAAGATTTCACAACTGATGTCACCGAACTACGACGCTCCATGACGCCCCAGTTTTGTGCCAGCCGGTAGGTAATGTTGGTTAAAACATGATTTTCCCGAAACAATTCTTTGTCTCTATGCCTAGTTAAAATAAAGGCACTACCTCTTTATCATGGTTATGCACATCAAAAAATTTCGTATTATGGTCATTACATTTTGTGTGTGTGTGTGTGTGTGTGTTTTCTTATCAAGTCAAGCAGTAAAGCATCAAAATATTGAGAAAGTATTTAATTTTTTTAATTCCTGTTCATTGATGTTAATTTGCTAACAAACTATTCGGGCTAATTGTGAAGTTAACTTCATTCTGCGGAATCATATAAACTAGCCTGATTATATCAGGGGTGTAAAAAATAACAACAAAAAACAATAACAGAAAGCCGGGGTTATTTGTTTTTATTTATACAGCTCAAATCGTGAAGTTTCAATCCTTCTTAAGTAAAAAAAAAAAAAAGAAAAACAGTACGCAGTGCACAGTACCGCTACGGTTGCTGTTACATACTCAGTATTAATTCGGCAAGCGTTAGGTCCCCATAAAGCAACAGGGCTATTCAAATGCATCATATGTAGACAAATTTTAAAAATAAACAACATGATGAAGAACTAGTTTCATTCCTTTGTTATGCTCTTTATTATTATAATGTACGTTGTGTTTTTTTTTGTTTTTTTTTTTTGTTTATTACCAAATCACGAGTTGGCTTTAGTGGTAGAGAACTTTTGTTTTTAAGGTCCATGATTAGATTAAATTAACCCGATTTCGTTGTTGTTGTTGTTTTTGTTTTTTTTTTCAATAGTTTCTTAAGTATTTTACCTTTTTAACTGTATGTTATATGCTTTTGTGTTAAGTGGCTGTAGCCTACTCACAAAAACTGTTCTTTGATTACTTGTTTTTTGCTCTTTCCTGAAGGTGTTTCCAAAGAGAACTGCCGTTTGCTGGCCTGTACTATGGCAACAAGTGCGTTTGCTCTTCCATCGTGGGGAGGAACGGTTTGAGCTCCTCTGACTTGTGCAACAAGCAGTGCACGGGGGACAGTGGACAGATCTGCGGCGGCAGCTCCAGGGACATTTCCGTGTTCACATCTGGATTTGGTAATGCGTGATAGAACAATCTGATTACTTACAGGTTTAGTTGGAGAAAATATAGCCAAGAATTCTATCTCTCGTTTAAATCGTGCAAAAACAAAAACAAAAACAATTCAACAAAATGCTGTTATTTCTTAAATGTCTATAAGGGAGTTATGTAAATTGCCAATAGCCAAATTTTTAGTTTATACATGATATTTGCCTTAGCCAGACCAACTTAAGATTGTCTAGGATTGTTCGCAAAGTTTAATGTTCATGTTCATATTAATTTTTTGCTAAATTATTTCACTAAAAACCTTTAAGGTACAGTGTTTTGTTCTTTGAAGAAGAAATTGAAGCCATCTCAAGGTTTTAACGTCTCATCTCCTATCTTTTTTTTAAATTGCGATGGGTCTCAATATTTTTAAAGCCTGGCAGTTTTTATGGGCTGCCACATGGAGTCAGTGCGTGAAAAGTAAGAAATGATTGTCTCACCCAATCATTATTATATGATACAGACCCAACCAGTTAAAAGATGCGGAAGCCTGATCGGGAATTGAATGCAAAACCACCCGATTACGTGGCTTGCTCTCTATCATTGAGCCACATGATTCTAGTGGCTATAAATATCCACAAAGTCAACCCACTTGTTTCAACTCCAAGACCTCAAAGTACGTGCTAGTATAATTAGCTATTTCGGAGAAAACAGCCACACGCCAGAAACATTGTAGTCTATGTTATATTCACTGAGGTGATCAATGCCCTGTCTAGTTGAGCATCAGAAAATAATGGTAAAATTGTAGGCTGCTATTGTATTTGTATGCAATAACATTTTCGTATTAAAGTATTAAATATCAAACTAATAATTTTAAATCGTTACCTCTAGCACTGCCACCTGCCCCAGCGCGGTGCGGTCCTCTGAGTCGGGGCGTGTACTACCAGGGCAAGTGTTTACACCTGAACTACGTGAGGGAAGATTTCTGGAGCGCCGAGGCCATGTGTCAGAGTCAGGGGGGATCACTCTCTAAAATTGACTCGGAGGAAAAGATGGTGAGCTTTAATGATACGTAGTTCTGTCTGTGTGTGTGTGTCTCTCTCTCACTCTCTCTCTTTCTCTCTCTGTCTCTCTCTTTCAATCTGTCTCTCTGTCGCTGTCTCTGCCTCTCTGTCTCTCTGTCTATGTCTCCTTCTCTCTCTCTTCTCTCTCTCTCTTTCTCCGTGTTTAAGTCTCCAGCTACTCCCTTTGCAGCGAGAGGCTTCTGATACAGAGGCATAGAAGAAAAAAAGTCAAGGCGAAGACAAGACATGAGATATCCTATTGTCTTCCATTATGTTGCTATGAGGCCCATGCACTAATTTAAGGTTTTTGTGCCTTGGTTGGGACTTTTGTAGCAATGGTCTCCTTGTTTCGCAGGCGCCCGTTCAAACCGCTCATGACAGAACAGTCATAATAATTGTATATACATTGAAAGATGTTCAATCATTATTTAAAAATTGGCAACATTATTGTACATTTATACATACGGGATAAAATCTAAACAAAAAGTGCAAGGTGTTGATTCCAGAGAACTATAGAAATAGAGGAGGGAGAGGCATAGAAAGAGAGAGGTAGAGAGAAGTAAAGAGATAGGAACAAGAGAGAGAGAGAGAGAGAAAGAGAGAGAGAGAGAGATTAAAAGAAAAATCTAATAACACAGCTTAGTCAAAAATACTAATATCAATGTGGATATTCCAACTAGTCATTTTATTGTTTATCCAACAATGCATAGAGGCTTAAATACGAATTATCCAACAACAACAAAAAAGAAATGAAAAAATAATTCAAGCTCAATTTTTTTCAAATATAACACCACTAATACAAATATTTCTCTGAAAACTCAAGTTAATTCTAGAAGGAATTACAAAAGGATAATAATTCCGTTTAGAATACGAGACACACTTCATAAACAGTTACTCCCCTTTACGTCCGCTGTTTGAATTTACCTCATTTTATTATTCTTTTTCAACGGATTTTCTGCCAACGAGAACTAAAGAATGACCAGCAAAGGCTAAAATTACTACATTAAAGCCATATTCTAAAATGTACTCTTTGTTGTAATCTTCCTAGGATTTCATCATAACATACCTATTGAATACCGATGATGATGTTTGGTTTGGGGCGAAGGCTGAAGTCGATAATTGGTACTTTCTTGACGGAACCCCAGTTACTTACGGCAACTGGAGACTGGGCTTCATTCAGCCTCAAGAAAACAGATTCCTGTGTAAGCGGAAAAATTAAGTTGTGACTTTTAATAAAATCATACTACTTATTCTGTTTTGCTTGTCAACGGAAATGGAACTATAAATTAATCCCAGATTGAATGTAAAGCGGTATTCGAACGATCTTTATTATATGATATGATCTGTGATTAGAATTGTAATCATTGATTTGAACAAAATGAGACGAAACTAACAAAACTCCCGGAAATGGAACTGATAAAAAAATATTTAGTACTGATTTTTCCATGTAATTATGATAAATATTAAAATATCTGAAATATAAAATTTGCTTTGAATGAAAAGTTATAAAATTATTTTTATTAAGGAAAAGACAAAAAAGTTGTACTCTTGTCTCGGACAAAACTTTTAAAAGGAAAAGCCAAGTATGTTGTAAACTTGTCTGCCTAAAACTAGTTAATAAAATCGGTTAATATTAGGGGCGATGCTGTTGTTAGTTTTATTTCTAGTTATTGAGTGATTGTATAGTTTTTACATAATGAAATCGTACCTTTTCTTTCGTTCTCAGATTTGCAAGAATACAGGCGTTACAAGTGGAACCTGATTCACTGGGATAGGTACAAGATGTCACTTTGCGATCTCTCGCTTGAGGCTCCTCCTGCTGTGCATGGTAAATCAATATCAAAGATAAGGAGTATCGGATCCTTGCAAATGAATATTATATCAGATAGATAGATAGATAGATAGATAGATAGATAGATAGATAGATAGATAGATAGATAGATAGATAGATAGATAGATAGACAGATATAAATAGATAGATAGATACAGACAGA
>RQTK01000004.1:516338-529301 GCA_003991915.1 Elysia chlorotica | reverse complement strand
AGATAGATAGATAGATAGATAGATAGATAGATAGATAGATAGATAGATAGATAGATAGATAGATAGATAGATAGATAGATAGATAGATAGATAGATAGATAGATAGATAGATAGATAGATAGATAGATAGCGGAAAAATTATGTGGGTCAAGACCGAAATAGAAATTTCGTCTTAAGATTTGTGTAGCATAAATCAATACAGGCAAATCCATTATAGTTATATTAATACAACAAAAATAATTTAGTCTCACGTGTCTTTGCTATTAGCACAGAAACATATTTTACTTTCAACTTCGTATATTATGTAAGATGTTGACCTATTAAATTTATCCAAAGGTAACTGTGGCTACAAAAATAGAGGCACATCATTTGGAATTGGCAAAACGTGCTTCGCCCCCATTCAGAACTTGCTCAGCTATCAAGATGCTTGGTTTATGTGTAAGAGAATGTTTGGACGCATGGCTTCTATCGTGGATGAGACGGAAAGGGTGAGCATAGGAGCATTTACTATTCAAGCTTGATGAAATTATTATTCTCTGTTTAGTTTTCACTGTTATGACTATTTTTCATATGATTATCTTTGGATAGAATATTAGACGATTCTCTGTCTAGGCTTCTTCTTCTTTACATTCTATGCTAATAGAATTAACTATAACTTATAAATTGAGATGTTACTATATTCCGCTGAGATCATCAATGTTGAATTACATGTTCATGTTCTTGTATCATACGCGTTTTTTCCCCTTTCATTTTTCATAAACCAGATCAACCTGGAAGCCTTCTTGAACGGTATCGACGATAACCAACGCTACTGGGTGGAAGGCAGCCCAACCACAGAAGGTTTCCAACAGGGTGGGTCTCTTTTCTCATTATGTTTCAAAGATTTACGGCTTGTAGTTGTATTGCTTTGAAAATGTACGTCAATGTAACAGATCAACGTCATTGGTTTTCAATTTCATTTTTTTTCCTTTGATCACAGCTTACGATGAAGTCGTGTCACGCACGTTGATAGAATCGGCGGAAACCAAACGTTACAGAAGTGCATGTGTTCTGGGTGAGTATCAGAATAGCTACGTTGAAAACGAATAAAAATGTCTCTGCTTGTGTGGACAGGCAGCAGAAACAGCCCAACATGTGCTACAGGATTGCAGGTTATACAGCAATGTTAGACAGTGCATCTGGAGGGAGAGAATAGACATGCACACGAAGCTATACGGGCCCCTTCCTGAGCTAGAGAAAACGGTAGCCTTCATTGCGCAGGCTGGGATCAGAATTTGAAGAGAGTGTTGGAGAACGAAAAGAAGAAGAAGAAGAAGTAATGAGTATTCTATAAGAGAAAGACAAAAATAAATAAAATAATTAATTAATTAACTAGTTAATAAATAAATAAATATGTTCCGAATATTCATAAATTCCAGGAAACCTCTATGGAAAAATTTCCTCAACAAATTTGGTAACAATGTGATTTTAACGGATTTTATTACAAAATATGTGCGTTATTATTTATCGAGATGAATACGGTATCAGTTGTCAATTTTATTAGAACCTTTTTAAGAAAAACCGAAATTACTCGCCATCTTAATAATGATTGCCTGGCGATGGCGAAGGAATATTTATAATAAAACGGGACTTCAAGAGAGATAGTTTACTTTTATTTATCAGTGCATCGGAGCTAAACTGTGCATATATATTATTTCAAATTTATTTCTAGTGCAATCGCTTTTTATATTTCATTTTTTTACAACAGATCCTGAAAGTACAGACGGCTGCGCATCAGGTAATGCTCTAACACTGGTAATATCTCTCCTTTTCTCTCTCTCTGTTTTTATCCACCTTCTCTTTCTCTGTCTCCCCACTCCCCACCCTCTCTTTCTTTGTCGCTCCTTTACCTACCCTTTCTCTATGTTTTTCCCCATCTTATCTCTCTGTCCCTCCCCACCCTCTCTCGCTCTCGCTCTCTCTCTCCCTCTCTCCCTCTCTCTATCTATCTATCTATCTATCTCTTCCATCTCCCCATTCTCTCTCTATCTCTCTATCTCTTTCTTTATCTCTCTCTCGCTCTGTCTCTGTCTCTATTCACCTCTCTATTAAGAGTGTTTTTGCGTGTGAGTGTGTATGTCTGTGTATCTGCCTCATCCATACACCCTATCTATATATTTAACATCATTGCAGTCTTCTCTGTCTTCATCATCGTTTCCTCCTTACTTGAGTCGCTGAATTACTGTTCATAGTTTAAGATGCTATCCGGTATTCCCTGACTCTTTTAAACGTACCTCAGGTTGGACCAAGGACGGAAACTGTTGCTACTTGATCACCGGACAGACTGTGACCAGCTACTCCCAGGCAGCTGCTCTGTGTAACAGGTAAGCAGCCACAAAGGCATTGTGTAACAGGTAAGAAGCCACAAAGGCATTGGGAGGGAGGATAATTAAAATAACAGGCCAAGTCATCAAATTGACTGAAGTGAACACATTTTTGCATAACAAGGGTAATACTATTAATAGTCATCTTTCTATCTAAAATCAGCATAATAGTTAGCACAGAAGGATGCGCAGTGAGTATTTTTTGTTCGGCCTACACGCCGTCTAGACTTACAATGTAAACTGTCCTAGCCTTGACTAATATCTTAATCATATAGCTCACTTTGGGTCTAAATGCAAATATTTGTTTCTTTCTTTGACCCTGTCTGTTAATCGTCTGAAGCCTTGCTTTGGAAGGCATCATCGTATTTTACTTGTTCTATTACAAATTTCACTTGCTTGTACACATTATTTCAAAGTTCCTGAAGATTCGAAGCTTTTTTCATAACTAATCATATCCACCCTGGACTTTTATAATGACTAAATCTTACTTATTACATTGAATACGATCAGATCGTTGAGAATATCAATTACCATTTTGGAATTACACTGCAGTAAGTTGTTTTGTCGGTTGCTTTGTTCAAATTCAATGTCAGCAACACGCTATATCTTAGACGAGACATAAGACAATCTTTTATAATTTCTCGTGCTGCCACACAGGGATATTTCGGAAATCATTTCTTACTGTCATTATTACACATGATCTAAATTCATATCGTTTAAAAGATAAGTTCTGTTCATATCGACAGAAAAATTTTCTTTGAGGCAGTGAGTGTGAAATTGACTGAAATTGAAAATTATCTCATAGTTGCTAAATATTTGTATAGTATAATACAACTATGAGACGATATGTCTCCATATCCGTCAATAAATGATAATCCTTTGGTTACAATTTGAAGAATATTTTTCATTTCAGTGAAACAACGTCTCTGCTGACTGTGGATAGCCAGGACGAGAGTGCATCCATCAAAGCTATGCTAAATGGTACCGTGTGGCTCGGTAAGTGAAAGCTGGTAAATTAAACAAGGAAAAGGGGCGGCGGACGGAATCATGTCAGTTTGACACTGGCAGTTTATCACATGCCCTCCTTCTCAACTGCGCCCTGCGTGTTGGAAGTATCGCTGACACTCTTTAAAAGAATGAACGAATGACAGATTGGTTGTATGAATTGAATTAATACCCACAACTGTGCAAAAAATGGAACTATAGTAATTTTATAAATACTAAATCTGGGTGCAATAAAAAGCAGCTGGCTAAAAAAAAATGCCACATGTTAGTAGGCCTCTGTTTACTTCAGATTGAAACAAACCTAGAAAAGTTAGATTATAGGATCTGGCATTCTTTGAACTATTCTAATCACCTCATACTATGTAAGACTTTAAAAGGCCTGTGACAAACTGGGTGCCCCATGGAGGACTAATAAAGCTAAGCTTGCTTTTGTCTTTGAACTTAAATGGTATAGAAATCAATGCTATGTTTCAATAAATTGTTCTAAAATATTTAACATTTGTTTGTTCATAATTTTTTTGTCATGATCGTTTTACCCAATTCGACAATGTTCAAAATCAGATTTCTTTAAACCCCGTGACCCACAGACCTTCGCTACAACGGCGCCCTAGACAACATAGTCAAGTCTAACGGCGAGACAGCCCCTGTGGACATGTGGCCTACTTCCAACTACCTCCAGAATCTGAGTGACGGACTGTGTGTGGCGAGCGATGCGGCCAGCGAGACCTGGGTCCACACGCCCTGTAGTGGTGGTACCGGACATCAGGTCGTCTGCGAGGCGCCGCTACATTTTTATGAAAAATCCGCCGCATGTAGATAACTGAGTGCAGTGAACGTAGAATTGTGTATTATATGCATAGAAATGTGCCCCTCTGCTTTCAGGTTTGAAAAAAATCTACAATTCTGAAAATCTGTGACATTAAAAAGGTTCTATCTTCATTTTGGTATAATTAGAGGTAAACGCATTAAAATGTTGAACATAAACAGAAGAAGATTCAAAAATAGTATGAGAAGAGATTGACAGCCTGTTTATAAAATAAAAGAAAAATTACGATTGAAAATCTTGTTATACATAAATGTTTATCAATTTAAACCTTGATTGCATTTTTTTCAAAAGCGCAAAAAGGGTAGATAGAACCTTTTTAGTGTCAGCTCACGTCTGTACCAAGCCATGCAGATTTATTAAAATATCGATGGAATGCTCAGGGATTGAAAAATAAATGAATTGTAAAATTTGTATTGTTGCACTTGTTGTTTCTTTATTGGTATAAAAACAATGTGTTAAAAAAATCCCACTCCAGTCCGTTCAGTGTTTCCACACGAATAAGAGTGACGTGAATGGCATCTAAAATGTTGATAGATAAACAAAACAAAATTGTAAAATCACAAATATCTTTTACTTGTTGCCAAGTTAATGGTATGACGAACAAGTAGGTAATAGACGTCATCATGTTTTAGTTTTAAGAGTATACCATTTTAACACAAATGTGTTCTAATTTAAAGAGAAAAAAAACAGTTTTTAATAGGCTATAAAATCATACCAATACCTTCTTACTTTGTTTTTAAACTCGGCAAATGTTAGAGAAAACTTCAGATGGTCCAATGTTTTTCTTGTTTTTCTTTCTTTTTTTTTTTTACTATTTATGATGTTTATTTAAGCTGAAAATGGCCCTTTCGCACTGGCTTTGTTCCAAAAACCCAAGACCTCGACTTACTATCAAAATTAAAATTGCGCTTTATATATCCAAGAAGACGGTTAGAAAAAGTGTAGAGTAGACAGAATGACAAAGAAATTTGTCTTAATTATTGGCTGTGAACTAACCCCTTTCATAGATATATGTATGTTTTATAAGTAATGAAAAGAGCAGATTGTATAACATCAGACATAAACCACCCTTTCCACATGGAATATGAGACATCAGAAGAAAGTAAAAGATAAACATAAAAAAGTGCCGAACAGACAGATACCAAAACTCGTTTGTACCAACCTCCATCAGATTGCTACAAAACTGCTATACTTAGTGGACTTGTGTTTGTGCGGGTATTTGCGTTTGTATGTTTGTTTGTTTTTTTTTCTAAATAATAGGTATATTATATGTCTGACAGTCTGTAACTGAAATTGTGTCACATGACTGTATATGAAAAATGTGCACAGAATCTTGTATCCATGTTTTTAAACTGAACCAAATAATTATATGTACAACCAAGGCAAATTTTCCTATGGAATAAAAAAAGGCTTATCTTACCTCATCTTTCCTTATCTTATATCAGTTGGAAAATACATATTGAGCATAAAATTTTAAATCTGAACAACACGAACCACTCATTTATGGAGATTCATAGAATTGTCATTTTCCTACTTACCGACACCACCAAATGTAATCCGATTCCAATAATTTATTCACTCACAAGTTTTCTTAGGTAAATATAGAATAAACAGCACTTTGATATTTTAAAAGAAGTAATGCTTCTTGTTTTCAATGCTGGTTTCATCAAGCATTAACCTTTTGGACTGCCAGTATGCCTAGTAATACAAAGCATGTCAGTTGCCCTTATACTCACTAGACAAAGCAATTAAGAAAAACAAACTCACGCTCACACACACACACACACACACAGAACTAAGGGTTAAAAAAACATATTCTATGTCAAATTTTTTTAAGTGGGTCGAGTGAGCGATACTGAGAAAGAAAACGAGAGAGAGAGAGAGAGAGAGAGAGAGAGAGAGAGAGAGAGAGAGAGAGAGAGAGAGAGAGAGAGAGAGAGAGAGAGAGAGAGTGAGAGAGGGAGAGAATGAGACTCACACGCAGATTGCATTGCACGCTTCACCGCGAAAACTGTGTGCTGCGCGCTATAAATAGTAACACCTACCCGCGTTATGAGTGTACAAACAAAGCAAGTAAGCATAGGACAAACATGTCGGGTCGCCCTGACTTGATAAATAACAAGGCCAGGTTCGCCTAAGGTCAAATTACGTACGCTCCACAGTGCAAATGTACTCATTGTACTCATCGTAAAGTTTTTCTATGTTTTAGCAATGGCACTAAGATTTGTTGTTGTTGTTGTTTTGTTTTTGTTTTCTTCTATTTTTCTTCTTTTTTTCCCACAGAGCTTTTGTAAAATTTTGTTTCATTGTGTCACAGGGTCCGCGCGGTTGTTGTTGTTTTTTTTTTGTTGATGTTGTTGCTGTTGTTTTGCGTTGATCTTGCGCTTGCTATTGTTTTAGTACTTCTCATTTGGGTCAGCTAATTAATGTATCAGATGATAGTTTTGATTCCCATTTTCCTCACATTTTTCGCATTGCTTTTCGGTTTGATCTTTTTATGTCTAGGTGCAGAGAAGAAAGATAAACATTTTTTGTTGGCTCTTTTTGTTGTTGTTGTTGTTTAACTGTTTCAAAATAACTAATATTGTGTGCAGTATTATAAATTGTCAGTATTAATTAAGATATCATGGATTATGCGGGTTGTTGATAGCGACACTTCCCCTTAACGTGATCACGACCATCAAGCGTGGATTCATGGGTTGTATATTTTTTTTTATTTTAAAACCAATGCTTGTGCAAAAATGGAGCTCGTTGCTGGGTTTCTTTTTCCCTGGGATTAATCTGAGGAATTCTACCTCTAAATGATGTTGTAGTTATAATTCATCAGAAAAATTGGGGTAAGCACATAATCTATATGGTTCTATCATGATGAGTTTCTTGCAATGTACCAGTATAGATAGTTGATTGATTAGATAGATTAGTTGAACTTCAAACTAACCTTTAAAAAGAGTGATATTTGAAACAAATTGCTAAATATACTCATTGTGCTTTTTTTTTAAATTGTAGACCCACCGTCTAAAATTTTAAAAAAAAGCACAATGAATATATTTAGCTATTTCTTTTTAAGAAACCCCAGATATGAAAAACGAAGCGACGAATACAATTTATTTGCTTTTTGAGTTCTTTTCTCTTTGCTTCGTCTTGAAACGCCTTTTTTCTTCACACACACACAGCATTCTGTTTGGGACGAGTTCTAGCTAGCCTTTTGTCCGAGCAGGTTGCGTTGCACAGCCGTACGTGCCGAGACTGTTGATAGAACACACACGTAGCAGTGACAGGTTCTGTCTTGTTTGTCATTGTTAAATGCAAATAAATGAAAAAAGCGGATTCCCTATGTTTTAACAGATGTTCTGTAAAACGAAAAAACATTGCCGCCCACTGTGATGTTTGGCATGTTTTTGTTGTTGTTCTTTTTTTTGTTGCTTTTTTTTATTCATCAATCAGATTGAAAACGGTGGAGGAATTTTTAAAATAAAAAATTAAATTAAAAAAAAATTTTATTTCTCTCTCTGCCTCCCTCTCTCTCTATCTCTTTCTCTCTCTCTCTCGTTCTCTCTCTCTCTCTCTCTTCTCTCTCTTTTTCTCTTTCTCTTTCTCTCTCTCCCTTTATTTTTCTCTCTCTTCACTTTAAATGACTGAGCAATCAGTATAAATCTGTTGAATTAAGTTTTAATAACTCTTCTTACTTGGTTGAAAACGCATTTTCCCGCAATCAAGTACAGGAAAAGAATTAAAAAAAGAGAAAGAAAGAATGATTTCTCAGTCTGTGAATCGGTTCATTATGAGTTTAAGGAAAAAGAGTCAGCCTCAATCATAACAGATCCCGGAGCCCTTGACACGTTTGATAAACCGAATCGAGCGTGAACTTTTTCACATAATGGGTCGGGTCGGGTCGTGCACGAGCCCCCCTCATCGCGCTGCCAGCCTCGCCTGGTGCAGGCAACCAAGATAAAGAACCACGGGCGCTGATTGGCTGCGGAAACCGTCATCAAACCTATATTGCTCACAAGAGCCTCGCACAGTTCTGATTGGCTGGCCGAGTTCCCACGCCAGTAAGCGCTGCCTGCGATTGGTGGGTGCTGAGCAGTAATGTTGTGAACCTTACGGCAGCGGTGACGCCAAGGTAAAAATAGAAAAACAGCGTGAGTACTCCAGTCCCGAACAAAACAAACCCGCGTGTCCTAGCGCTCACAATGTTTTTGTTTATAACTGGAAGCGCGGGAGAGATGAACTTCAGTACGATGCTATCCTCTCAATATTGCTCCAACCCTGTTACTCTCTTGTGAGGCTTCTGAGTGTCTTAGTAAAGAATAGGAATGGACCTAATTAATCAACTTGTGATCTGGAAACTCAGCTTCTACTGTGTGTTTTATTTCTTTAGTGGTGGCTTTTTATAAAATATCTTCACGAAGTTTGCTGTTTGTAATAAATAAAACTTGCGCTAAAAACACAATTGTGATATAAATCCAATCAGTTAAGATACATGTTACTTTGATGAACTAAAAAATAGCCCGTGGAAACCACCAAAGACAAAGAAGGAGAAATAACTAAGAGTGCAAGTTCCTGCTCTCACTTTCAGTGATATTTTTCTATACACTATAAGGCAAGCTCAATAACCAGTATGCTCTTGTAGACGATTGACAAAGCATATAGGATGAGTGCTATAATTCTGGACTATACAAAAGCGCTGCGAAGTTTAAATACCAGAAGAATGAACTTCGTGTAAATCGACACCAACATCTTCATTCATCCACTTGACAAATCTTGAGGGTTGGCTCAGTGCGACTAGCACTTAAACAATTAATGAATTACATGAATGTAATTCAAGGACATATAGCGCAGTTACAGTTAACATAGAAGAATGAACATTCTATCTCGCAGTTGTGAACGCTCTTTCTCCATACCTTACAGCGCCTACAATACAATGGGTTTGGTGGATCAACGGAAAACAGCGATCCTTATCTTTGAAGCTCTGGAGAAACTTGTGTCGTTTTTATCGGACCTGAACCGAGCTCTCGTAGCTTTCATCAGACAAGAACTAGAACAGTTGAATGCGATAATAGACGAAGAACGTGACAATAATGACTACGTCAATCGTGTACTGTTGCAAAGAGGGAACAAGCTGACTCAAAATTTGCCGGATTTGCTTTCAGGTAAGGTACCCGTTAAATAATATTCAGGTAGTTAGTCATCATTTTAAACAAGGAGTCGATCTAAAAGAGACTTACTAATTCGATGTAATTCTTGGGGGGTTTCCCTGACTCCAAACTAACGGTAAGACCAGTTCGGGTATGACAAATAAGCCATGCTTATATTGTGGTTTTTTTCCTGATATAAAAAACGTTTTCCGATTATTGTCAATAATGCCGCCCTAAGAAAAGGACTATGCATAGTGCTATGCTAAATAATACACAATTGCAGTACATGTTACAGAAAATATAAAATTTCAAAATTAAATTTGACTATGTTTTTGTATGAATGGTTTTCAAGCGGATAATTAGACCGTGAACGCCTTAAACATGAAAGAAGAAAACATAACAAGGTTAATACAATGTCGTGCACAGTCACACTACCTGATTCAAAATTGGTGCATACAATAAGATCAAGTAATCTGTGATATAATTTACGTATTAAATTTCCCGTTCTTACTTTATACATGTAGAAAAAGAGTGATGACATGCATGTACAATAGAGCGAGTATGTGTTTATAGGTGTGTATGTGTGTGTGTGTGTGTGAAAGAAAGCTGCAGTAGGACAGACAGACAGACAGACAGACACGGGCAGACTCAGGTGGTTAGTCACCATTTTAAACAAGGATTCGATCTAAAATAGACTTACTAATTCGATGTAATTCTTGGGGGATTTCCCCGACTCCAAACTAACGGTAAGACCAGTTCGGGTATGACAAATTAGCCAATGACGTAGTTACTGCGAGCCTCTAAATCTGCTTAAAACTGCCACATGTTTGTCGTGTAAATAAAAGCTTTTCACTTGAATCGATTAAATTAGAAAATACAACTGAGTACATTGTGTTTATTATTCTAACACAGTAAACGCATACAGTGGGAAAGCAATAGAGATAGAGGTAGAGAGTGAGAGAGAGAGAGAGAGAGAGAGAGAGAGAGAAATACACAGAGGCAGAGACAGAGACAAAGACAAACAGGCAGAGAGAGCCAGAGAGCCTTAGAAAGAGACAGAGAGAAGTTAGTTACACTGGTAGAGAGATAACGATTGAGAGAGTTATAGATAGAGAAAGAGTGAGAGAGAGAGAGAGAGAGAGAGAGAGAGAGAGAGAGAGAGAGAGAGAGAGAGAGAGAGAGAGAAACTAGTGGCTGGCCCGATGAGACATTGGATTTCCCTATGCTAACTATAAACTTAGCAACGTACACCCGCCGATAAATATAGACGGAACCCTGAGTGACATAAGCGCAGTTTATGCCCTTTGTGTTGATTGGTTTTCGACTGAATCAGATGCTTGTCGCGAAGGGCAGGGCGACTGACTTCGATCGCCCCAACCCTGCTTGCAGTACGTAGCCTAAGCTAGTAAGCATCGATAGGGGTGGTGCGCACTAACGGTGGTGCGCACTATAGCGGTCATGGCCACCCCATCATCAGTCTTGTTAGAGATATTTGAGGTTTTGCGATAACGAGGCCAATAGAGCGAAAACAAACACTGAACGTAAAGTAGGTAAGCTGGAAAGTCGTCCAATCATGGCTTTAT
Source organism: Elysia chlorotica (assembly GCA_003991915.1). Taxonomy (NCBI): domain Eukaryota; kingdom Metazoa; phylum Mollusca; class Gastropoda; family Plakobranchidae; genus Elysia; species Elysia chlorotica. The sequence continues at coordinate 518,386 of RQTK01000004.1, read as the reverse complement.
CCTAGACTTACTGAGCCAATGAGCTAACATAGACTAACGGAGCCAATCGGCGATCCGAAAAGATTACGCCCGAGGGGCGTGATTATGTCATCCATTTTTGTGTTGTGGGTCGCAAAGTCTGTGTTACTTCATGTAATGATAATGGTGCAGGCTTTGACTTGAACATACGTAGATAATGTATTAATTTGATAAGAACAGTTGTTATTATTGTTGTTGTTGTTGTTGAGTTGGTCTAACGTCCAACATCAGCACTATATAGGGTATATGTGGACGGATCCCAAGACTGACATCTGACAATTTTATATGCGGACAAAGCGGGGATGCCATAACTCCTTTCTCAGCCAATCACATTAAACGGATATCGACCCAACAAGAATGGAGCGAAATCGACAGGTTCGAACCACGGAACTTTTGCGTTAGAAGGCGGTGTTCTACCCCAGGGCCACAGCCCCCCCCCCCCCCCCCCCGCGGTGTTCCGCCCCGGGGCATCTGATCGAACAGGAGCTGAGTATACAGGTATAGAGAGGGATATAGACACGCGATGGAACAGACATTTACCTTTTTTAGGGAAAAATGTATTTTGTTGCATCGGAAAAAATACCTTTATGTTATTTGAGTGAGAGAAATGTAAACAACGGGCAACATTTTGTAAAAGTTAATCGACAAAAGAGAAAGAGAGAGAGAGAGAGAGAGAGAGAGAGAGAGAGAGAGAGAGAGAGTAGAATTTCAGCTGTCATAACAACAATAACATAAAATCGTAGAATGATTGGCACAACGAATTATGTACACAAAGCACGAAGAAAAAACATTCTGAATCAAACAACTGTAAGAACTTTACCAATTGTTTAATGTCATTGATCTTCCCTGCAATTGTTATGACATAAGCGCTTAAGACAATCGCCCCTGCACACAATTCACAATTAAACTATATTTGGACGCTGGCTATTATCTTAACACCGGATTTAGATCATAAGAGTCTTATTGCGAGATCACAATTACAAAGGTTCAAAGCAGAAAGTTTCCCGAAGTTTATCCCTGGCACTGATGTAAAAAAGCCACGTTTTTGGCAGCGGTAACTTTTTTTGATCACGTTGGATTTAATCAGACCTACATGTTCACGTGGATCGTTCCTGCACAAATCTTTAAAATCAAAACATTCGTTAAGGGAAAACTACAGCATAATTATCTAATCTAGCTTTCTTTGGCAAAAATATTCATGGTTATTCTGATCATTTAGGTTCGGTCTATTACTGTAAAACATCTGAACTGTTCAAATTAAAAATAATCGGAAATTGCATCAGCTCAAAGTATGCAGGGTAAAAGTCACTAAAGTGGTTTTAGCTTTCATAATGGTGTTTTTAATTTCCCTATTTTTTTACACTTAAAGATATTGATATATCATCTATCTAATAATGGGATTATATAAATTAAGAGGAAAGAAAGAGGGGATGTGGGGGGCAAATAAAGTAGTAGTAGTAGTAGTAGTAGTAGTAGTAGTAGTAGTAGTAGTAGTAGTAGTAGTAGTAGTAGTAGTAGTAGTAGTAGTAGTAGTAGTAGTAGTAGTAGTAGTAGTAGTAGTAGTAGTAGTAGTAGTAGTAGTAGTAGTAGTAGTAGTAGTAGTAGTAGTAATATGGTGGATATTATTGTTGTTATGAAACAGGTTATTGGCACCATAATCCTCCGGTATAGAAATCAAACGTTTTTCCCGCTAAAACAAACATATCATGTTAGGCTCGCTTACACAGTGATTGAGCTGGAATTAATCCTTCAAAACAAGACGTTGCGTAAGGGTTATATCGACACGCTCGAGCTAAAACCTTGGTGGGTTTTTTTTTTTAGTTCCGCTCATGATGGTTTCACTGTTCATAAGGAGTCAGAACAAGGTCAAACCACTAGGTGAAATGCGTTTCTCATAATACTTTAATCCTCTCTCTCTTTCGCTCTCTCTCTCTCTCTCTCTCTCTCTCCCTATCTCTCTCTTTCTTTCCTCGGTGTCCGTTTATGTGACCGGCTGAGACAGGAGTCATGGTATCCCCACCCTGTCTCGT